>JABUQX010037699.1:20000-39782 GCA_015478945.1 Trachelipus rathkii
TAAATATATACTATACAAGAAGACACAGAGAGAGAGAGCAGAGAGAGAGAGAGAGAGAGAGAGAGACGAGAGAGAGAGGTATTAAAAAACACAAATTCAAATTTCTTTATCTGACCCTTTCCACGCTGAAGAACACAGTCGTTTCGCTTTCGTGGATTCTCGTACTTCTTCCATTCACAACTACAGCAACCCCCCCGGTAATCCACTGTCTGGCTCGCGCACTACTATAATATCTCCCCACTATGAAGATACTGAACAATCTCTGCTACCGCCCCGCAGCATACGCGTAAAATTTACACTCTTAAGCAACAGAGTAGGACGCCTAAATTCCCCAATGACATTTAGTTTATTATAACATTGCATATTCCGCTACACTGTACCCGTAATTTTTACTTATTCAAATTTATTCATCATCAATCAATGTTCCTCTTATTTTCTTACAACTCAAGTTAAAACTTAGCTACATACGGCTTAGTTCCAACCCTTTACCATTTAATCTTTTATTATTATCAAATGCTCAAATCTCATTCAGGGTAGAGCTACTACCTACCCCCCCATACCCCCCTATGATACACCCCCCCCCCCCACCCAGCCCCCTCGTATATACTATACCTATACCTACTCACCCTAATATATACATATCATATATAGTACTACTAATACTGCATACTATATATAACCTACTATCACTATATATATCATACCCCTAACTATATATATATATATAGTATACCTACCTACCATATACCTCATAGTACTCATATATAGTATACACTCACTAACCTCCTATACCTGGCCTGCGTCCAATAGCTGACAAATTCATCCTAAAAAACCTAGAATACACTCATCCAGCAAAACTGATAACATATTTCGCTTCGGCGACGCATCCTTTCTACATGCGAAGCACAAAAAACATATTTTCATACATTAACTTAATAACACCTCATAACCATACTTAGTAATTCCTATAATGTAGTTAAAAGTAAGCTTCTATTCATCACTTGTGAACACACGTCTTACGCCTGGCCACATCGTCGATACATCGAAGCTAACCGGAGGCTTGCACACATAAGAAAAACATATTAAGTGCTCGCCAGGCACCAGCGATTACGCCAGAAACGAAACATTATATTATTCTCTTACTCTTATCAATGAACAAACCACTCTTTTTTTAAGAAATTTTTTTTTTTCTTCACTTGTTAATCCCGAAAAACATTTTTGATCTCATGCACTTCTAGTTTAGCTTTATCATATGACTTACTACCCATCAATAATATCATTCATAACCCCTTACCCTACTAATACCTATAACTCAGCTATAACAATACTACTAACCCCCCCTATATATATATATATATATATCATATATACACGTCCCTACTACCCTCATTACTACCACCTACTACTAACTACCTAACACCCCCTACTATACCTACCTACATACTACATAACATACCACCCCAACCCCCTATATCCCTCCACTATACTATACTAAACTATATATATACTCACCGGTAACAACTCACAGAATTCAACACCGATGCATAATCTCGAAACTACAACGACAGGTAAAAGAAAACTGCATAACATACTATAGCGCACATCAGCGTATCGCAAATTACCTGTAAGGAAAAAACTGCACACAAAAAAAAAATTCTTACCTTTTCTTTATTTTTTTTTATAATCTCTTCACAAGAACACTACGAATAAGGTACCACCATGACCACCAACTCACCTCACTATATTAGAATCAGCGCTATGAAATAATGTAATACTAAAAACGATTTTTTTTACTTTATGACTACCACAGAATACCCACCACCCGCGGAAACCGCAAGATGCAAAGAGTCCGGCGTCTCTCGGCCTCCCTGGGTGGACAACAACGGGGTAGGACTAACCTTCCCCCACCCTCCGGGAGGGTCTCCAGGAACCCCCCGCTCTTTTGGTACTTTGGACGTGTCGCGTGAGTTCCCCTACCGCCCCTCCCCTACGGGGTAAATGGAAAACGTCCCCCTCCTCCCTTGTCACCCAACGCGTCGGCTCGCGCCCCTAGCAAAAGAAATTTTACTACGCTGATTTCATATATGTTATTTAGTTTCTTCTTTATCTACCTTTCGTCAGCTCAAACCGTGATAGGTTATACATTAAGGCAACAACACCCATTCCGGCTGTGCATTTTCCACAACAAAATTGTACATACGCTGATTTCCATATTGTTCATCAGTTTTCTTGTTTACCTATCTTAGTTTTCGAGATATCATGCGGGTAACTTCTATTAGTTTGGCCCATATCATATATATCACATATATAACTAATATATACTATACTAATCACTATATATTATTATATTATACTCTACTAATAATATATATACTATATACAATACACCTATATATACTAATACTACCCTATCAACTACCTACAATATATATATATCATATACTATATATCTACAATAATAATCTCACTCCAGTGGCGTAATCACAGCGATTTTTTTTTCGGGGGTGGGCCAGACAAAAATCTTTTATTTATATATACCTATATACTACATATAACTACTAATCTTACTACCCTATATAAATATATACTTCCTATATATCACCCCATATATCTATATATATACATATCCATACATATTAATATATACTCCTATATATATACTACATATATAATAATCATAACATAACTTTCACCTACCTAACTTACCCTATACTACTACTATACTATCATACTACTACCATACCTATACCCTAACTATCATATCCTAACCACTCCATATCCCATAACTCTATTAACTTCTCAACTCTGGATTTCGCTCTACTAAAGCACAACAAATTATAATACTCCTATCAAATGCAGAATTACTTCTTTTACAAACATAATCTCAGGATGGCGAGCCATGGCCCCTGGGCCCCCCTGGATACGCACTTATATATATACTCATCACTATATACATACTACTACCCTATACCCTAACTATACTACTATCTACCCCCCCCCCCCCCCCCCTAATATATATATATACAATTAACCCTTGGAAGACCATAGTTTGGCTGCGGATTCTAACATAGACCCCTAACATATAATCACACACTACCCTATCCTATGTACCACTATATATATATATTACTCTACTATATATCATCCTCTATACCACTATACTACTGTAACAATCCCAGCGGGGGCGAGGCCACACTATTCCTGAATAAAATCACTCGTAGCAATGGTTGTAACGGTTTCGTTTTTGCTGCAAGAACTGACTAAATGACATCGCCTACGGCGCTTTCCTTTCTGCCTTTCAGCCACTTGAAAAGCGGAGCCACCAAACTCTCTCCATAATCGAAATCCTATCGGAAGTGGAACAAAGAGCGACACTGCACTTGCAGGGCCACGGGAGTCTCTAGCACTCTCCTACAGCCTCTAGGTCCATTGCTTCTGGCCTACATAATAAAGATCATCATAATGAAACGAAGAAACAATAAAACTATAATAGCTTCTGTGAAATATCAATTCGATCAATCATACTAGTATTTAATAGTGAAAGATATTTCAGTCTGCACTCACGAAGTGCTGCTAATTGAGGATAGAGGAGACGGAATGCGGAAATGAATTACTAAATTAAAATGTTGCTACTGTTAAATGTTACACCATTGAAAAAAATAGAAGGGAAAAAAAATCAATAACCTGTTAAAATTGGGCTGTTAAATCAGTAAATTTGTAAAATGAAAGTATGACGTGACCTGAACGTCAGGAGTAAAGAAGAAGAAGATAAAGAAGTTAAAATAGTGATAATATAAAAAAAAGAGAAATAACGGAAGAAAAACATAATAACTCTCCATAATTAATAATCTGATTTACTAAAAGCAGCCTGTGAAATCATACAAGGTGTTTAATTGAAGTAAAATATTCATTGAAGAAATAGTCCATAAATGTCCAATGCATTATTTTACTAAAAAAGAAAATCGATTAATTCCTTTTTAATCTCTAGTCTATGTTAAGTTTTCCTAACAAGACAAAGTGGTTCTCCAGTAGTAGACTCTTATTTTAAACCCACTACCTTTTGAAGCAAATTAATTACCATTGATTACAGTTAACCTATAAAGTGACAAAGTTGCTTACATAAATATAAACTAGTTCACACTTCAAAAGGGACCAAAACAAAACACAAAAAACTTAGAGCCAGGGAGAATTCTCAAACGAGGCAGTCAGAGTCCTAACTAAAAATATAGAAGACCTCAATATTTCGAAACCAAATGGAAAACCGGGCGAAGATACTCACAAATATTCTTCAAGACCCCCCCTCATCACTCACTATTAACCTGCAGCAAACCAAAGAAAGAGGTATCCCGACGAGGGAGAAAATACTTCCATCCAAACCGAAGAGCGAGGCCTACCTAAAATAATCCACTACAACAAGAAGACGGTTACACAAAGCGAGACAAACTCCCCATCCGCCTTCATTTTCAGGCATTGAGAAGAACTTTGGAATAGAAAAGAAGCAGACCAACAAAGTATAGGTAAAAAACATAAAAGTGTATACCACACACCTAATATTTTTGTGAATTATTAATGATATATAATAATATAATAATAATCTAACAATAACTAATAACTAATAATATAACTATAATTAATAATCATAATATAAATAATTACACAATATAATAATATCAATCAATCAACCTAATAATAAAAAAATAATGCAATTTAAATTTGTGATTTTCTAAAATTAATGCCATTAGTCAAAGATTACACACTACGACACCGGAGAACTTACCCTCAGTTAAACTGAAAATAAAAAAGCAGAACACAGAAAACCCAACACAAAAAGAAAAAAAACGTAACAAACATCATTCCAGTCTAATGAAGTTAAAAATTTTATTGTGTACATCTTAACCTACCCATCCATACTAACACTTATTTAACCTGCCACTTTCACAGCCTTAATCGATAGTGATCGTCGTAACTTACATCCGCTCTTCTTTTTTAAATGCTTTAGTCTTCTCAACAAAAAGGAAAATAGCAATCTTTATTTCAAATTGGACTCATTTGCTAAGGTATCTCCTGCTGGCCCTTTCAGGAAATACCATTGGACAACTCGAAGAAAACGCTAAGTGGCAACTTTGAAATCGGCCGTTTTCTCAAAGACCAAGTGCATAATTTCTGTTCGAACGAAGTTTAAATTTTATTAGAATACGGGATCCATTTTATAACTTAAATTTAATTTTAAATGTGACATTTAATTTTTAAGAAAAATTTTACGCATAAGCATATGACTAAAATAGAATTTATAGTTTTGTTAAGTTGGGGAAATCTATTATTATAATTTTTGAAGTAAATAATCTGAACTCCATAATACTATATATCTTGTACGAAATATTCAGTCCAAGTCAAATAAATGAGTTGAGAGCGGAAATGAGTTGAGAGCGCAACGCATGCGACCCAGAAAGAATTATTATTTGGCAATCCTCAATCTTAAAAGTTGCCTTGAATAATGAGGTGAATCCATTGAGAACAGACCTCTTTTACAAAGAAATTATTAGAATGCATAAGGGTTTTAAATTATTAATGAATTTATCTCGAAGTTGGGAATATATTCTAAGATTTCAATCAATTTCAGCATGATAGAAAGAAATTAATTTCTTATACGCTTATTTAATTGAGTAGCTATGTATGTCATGATAGAATTTGTTTATTTTTTTTTGTCTCGTTCCAGTTTTTTTGGGACCTCATATTTTTTTGGAGCAGTTTCTTCAGCGGCTGTATTATTTTTCTGTGGCAGCTGTTTTTCAACGATCGTGGTACATAGAGACTTTGTACATGGGTACCAACTGAATTTAACGGTGAGGTACACCAAAAATATGACTATAGTGCCGGTGGTGCTATATAGATTAAAGATTGACATTTGGAACCAAAAGTAAAAGATCGAAATTTGGAAAATTTGGAATTTGGAAAATATAACGGAAAGTTTCAAAAGAAACAAAAGGAGGTAAATACGAAGAGGGATTGAAAAAAAAAGGAAAACAGTTCTTTGAAAATTAGAAAAAAATTTGGAATTGAAAATTAAACTTAAATAAATGTGTGTGGAAATCCATACAACTAGAAAAAAACATCACGCTCAACACCGCAAAGGAGTGTAGGACCAATAACCGACCATAATACGTGAGAAAACTATAATAAATAAAAGTGGTACCAAAATACAATATAGGTGCCTTAAGTGGTAAACATTTAAACTAGAAAACAATCTTAAACAAGGCACCCATAATTATGGATTAAAACCCAAAACTAGGAAAATATTTCATAATTGACAATTATTTCGCATATTTAGTACAATTTTATTATGACATATCGTCTATTACATTATTTAATATATATTTTTTCCTACTGATTTTTATGTCTATGATTTTTATAGTAATGTTGTAGTATTGAGTTACTCGTGCTATAGTAGTATAACCCTTGTAGTATAATGTACAATTGGAGTAATTGCAAATTCATACCCTTCAATAGCCGCTGATGTATCAACTCTTGATAAGTATTATTATGTAGTAATCAGAAGTGGTATCGGGATTACTGTGTGTATCTGTAAATTATGTAGTAGTATGGGAGATACTATACTTATTTTGTGTTAATAAATTTAAAGGTGTATGTGTTCATTGATATCCCCTCTATTTATCCTGGAAGGCAGCCTCACACTCCTCTGTTGCAAATATTGTAGTTTAAATTTTTTAGTAAAGGAAATTCCGCTACATTCTAGAAATCGACAGTTAAGTAGATAGGGTGAGTTCTTTCTTGAAAATCCTTCTGTTCTTGTACTTCATGTCCACACCAGCAAACATGCCTTGGATGTCTAGACCAGCATAATCGAAGTCCTCTGAATTTGGAGCTTCTTGAGCACTCCCACTTGAGAAAAGTGAATCTGTTAGACCTTCAATTGTCCAAGGCTGGTATTGTCCTCCACGTGGTTCTTCTTGTTCTTCAGCTGGCCCTGTTGCACTCTGGTTGTTGTTGTTACTTGGTCATTGTCATCACTATCGGAATCATCACTGTCATCAGGAGGAAAAACCACCACCTTGACTGCTTTATGCAACATTTCTTATGGATGAAATTACCAAGAAAATTTTTTTTAATAGTTGTATGCATTATAAAAAGCATTTTGCATTCCAAGAAATTAACAAATTTTACTGCTAGAGGGCGAATAATATCATATATATGATATATATATATATAAATAAATATAATATATATATATAATATAATTAATATCATCATAACATTCAACGCAATTATATCGCAGCCTCCACGAAAGCAACATGTATGTAAATAAACTTTGTTGAACATTATGTTTTTGTGAGGATTTTAACATTTATGTTTGCTTATCTAGTCAGTGTTTCTTTCTTTTTTGTTTCAAATTGCCTTTATTATTACAGAAAAATTAAAACATAACAAATATAAAAATAGATTAAATAATATTTATTGCTGCCTAAAGAACTGTTAAATATTTCTTAACACCCTAATGACAAGGTTCTCAACTCTGCGAGTCTTAATGCATATCAGACCGAAATGTTTGGTTCATCTCCTGTTAAATCTCATTATGACATCATCTGTGCTGATCCTCCATCTTGTCAGATGATGTATCTTCACATTGTCACTTAGAACACTGCCAGACCTAGATGCAGTGTTGAATCCCTTTATTACTCTAACTACAGCCCCAGGCTTGTCTGGGTTTATTACTGTGTCCCAATAGATTTTGTATAGCAGTCCACAGTTGAACAGTGGGTCGTATTTCCTATCTATTGGGATACAGGACACAAAACTGCCACAATTGGCAACTCTTAGTATTTTCTTAATCAACACTTTTCCTGCTGGTTCCTTCTTCTGGTGTAACAAATCTGGATGTATCATCGGAGCCAAGAGTGACAGTCTCCCAAGTGTTAAGACATTAAGAATATAGAGACAGTAAGAAGCCACACGGGCCTGTCGAGACTGTCCCAGTCAACCCACTAACCAAACATGCTCATGCAAATCCACAAAGCACCCTAGGGCTTGTCAAATTACTGTAACTACAAATCCACCAATTTGGCTTAGTCAAAAAAACTAATTATATATATATATATATATATATACAGAAATAAAAACATATATAAATATATAAAAAATATATATATATATATATATATATATATATATATATATATATATATATATATATTGATACCAATCCATCCACTTGCTTAGCCAATTTGGCTTTAGTCAAAACAATTGATATATATATATGATATCCAAACCATCCACATACCATAATAACCAAGTTATGGTCACGCATGCAGACTAACATTAATAAACTACTGTAACTAAAAAAACCCGCCATTTTGGCTTTGTCTAAATATATATATGATACCCAAACTCCATCCATATACCTTCCAAACCCTTTCTTTAAATGTGCAATCGAGTTCAAACTCAACAACCTCTGTTGGCAGGAATATTCCAAAATTTAACAACCCTATTAATGAATGCATGCTTTCTTATATCAAGATGGCATGCTTTCTTCTTAATTTTCTTATTATGCCCCCTGGTCACCTGTCCATGCACTCTACTATGAAAAAATTTGTTGGTTCTCCATGATTATCAGTAGATGATAAATATTTTGTATAGACTAGTTATCATCCAATGTCCCTCTGAGAAATCGCCTTTCCACAGAAAAACATTTTTAACTCCTTCAGCCTCTCCTCATAGCTCTATACCCATCAAACCCAGAAACATCCTTGTTGCTCTACGTTACACTCTCTCTAGCATATCTAAGTCTTTCGTTAAATAAGGGGCCCAAACTTGTGCACAATACTCTATTACTGGCCTCAACATAGCTATTATACAGTTACTTATTACTTCCTTGCTCTGACAACATTGCGATTTATTATACCCAGCATCTTTTAAGCTTTATTCCTAAGCTTCCAAACACATGATTCGCTACTTCGAACATTTACATGCTTATAATCACACCTAAATCTATTTTCTTGGGTCAAAGACTCAAGCCAATCCCCCATTCATATCGTAGTTAACACTTTTATATGAGTAACCCTAGGGTGAAGACCTTACCCACTTGTTTTACTATTAAAATTATTGGCCACTTATCTGCCCACCAAGAAGTATCAAGATCATTTTTGAATCTTTATTGAACCCAACGTATTACCATAACTGAGAGGTAGGCCACTTAATAGTATCACTGCCAAACTAGAAACCTGCATTAAGTCCCTTTGGTCTAAATCATCCCCAAAATTATATATATGAGGAACAATAGTGGCCCCAGCACTGAACCCTGTGGGACACCACTCTTCACTATTTCCCATGATGATTTATTGCCATTTAGTTGTACACACTGTTTTCTATTTTGCAACCACTCTTTAATCCAACCATGTACCACTCCACCTATACCACATTGCAATAACTTCTTCATCAGCCTTATGTGGGGAACCGTATCAAAAGCTTTGCTAAAGTCTAAATATACAATGTTGCCATCCCTAAATCTGTTACACAAACTTAGATATTTTAATTTATTTATCTAATTAATATATTTTATAACTTTAGATCTCTATGAAATATTTATTTAGTGTGCAAGTACACTAGACCTTAAATGATTTATTTTATTATATCCTTAGCTTGGCACTCTGCTATTTAATTTTCCTTTAAAAAAGAGTTTAAATCCCCTAGGGGACAGTACTCCATGATAATATAGCCATGGTTTTAACCACGGCCTATGTCAAAAACTTTGACAATATTTTCATGATCTAGATTGGTGGTCATGTATAGTTCATTCAAGCTGCCTTAATCTTATATTTTGATTACTTTCATTGCCATTAACTCATTCTCTCTTTCAACAAGAAACACTTAGCCAAATCCACCCCTCCCAATTTTTTATAAAACTATAATTTTTTTAATTGCTTTATTTTTTAATTAGGTAAAAAAAAAAAAAAAATCTGTTGGTCCTGGTTTTTCTTTTGTTGTAATCCCCATGTTGTTCATTGCTGTTGTGATGTCTTTTGCTCGTTCTGGATTCTTTAGGTTTTTCGTTATTTTATTATAAGAGTAGCCTCTTCTGAAAATGACAGTCAGTAGTAGGGTGAGTTCTTTCTTGAAAATCCTTCTGTTCTTGTACTTCATGTCCACACCAGCAAACATGCCTTGGATGTCTAGACCAGCATAATCGAAGTCCTCTGAATTTGGAGCTTCTTGAGCACTCCCACTTGAGAAAAGTGAATCTGTTAGACCTTCAATTGTCCAAGGCTGGTATTGTCCTCCACGTGGTTCTTCTTGTTCTTCAGCTGGCCCTGTTGCATTCTGGTTGTTGTTGTTACCTTGGTCATTGTCATCACTATTGGAATCGTCACCGTCATCAGGAGGAAAACCACCACCTGTTGCTGTATGCACATTTTTATGGATGAAATTAAAGAAAAAAAAAAAAAAAAATTTAGTAGTATGCATTATAAGAGCAATTTTGCATTTCAATTACCATAATGCAGAGGAGCGTATATATTTTATATATTATATATATAATATATATATACTATATATAATATATTACTATAAATATATACTATATATAATATATATATATATATAATATATTATATATATATATATATACCTAATTACTTACCTTTCTTTCTTCCTTTTCCTATTACATCCTCACTTCTCACGTGACCAACATCCTTTGTTTGCTATTGGTCAATCGATCCGCCATCTTAATCGCCTCGAACAAGCTTTCATTGTCTGACCGCTCCTCCTACTATCGTCCCAAACAACCCTGTTTTCATTACAAACAAATTCGTAAATCTTATCGGTAATTGAATCTTGTGAGCTCTCATCAGTGACCACATTTTACACAAGTTAGTGCTCAACAAATCTCGTGTAACCTTTGCCCTCGCATATAGTACAAGGAGTGTTATTTCGTGTCTATTGTGAAAGCCCTAATTTTTGTGCCTTTTCGTAAAGTGAATAATATTTGTAGTGATACTTAGTAAAAATCATTTAGCATAAATAACCTTTATTGTGTATTACTATTATTTAAGATTTAAGCAACTTTTAATATATTATATCAATTATAATATTTAAAAAACCTATGTTCAAAAATTTTATATATTTTAAGTAAATAGTTTCCCTAAAAAAAACATAAGAGAAAACGTATCATTTCATGCGTAATTTATATTTATTTTCACAAATGACATTATTATTATATTATTATTATTATATTATCATATTATATATATCTATATATTAATTATTCATTATGTATTGTAATGTGTATAACTATATTAATAGTCTATATTTCAATAATATATTCCAAGACCAGCCTGAACCAAAGTATGTATTAATCTGACAGCCTTTCTCATTGATTAAAACTTCTTCATTTTTATTACGCCAACCGTATACTGGTGACCCTTACGTAGTGAAAAGCCCCGACTTTTGCCGTCAGTCTAATCCCGCATTATCAATTCCAACAGGACACACACGGTTCCACATCCTGAAGAGGAATCCATTATATTATATATTATAATATAAATATATATTATATTAAAATACAAAAATTTTACAATAATAATCTGGGTGAATTCTGGCCCAAATTATTCATTTTCAAAATATTACTTTTTTACATCATTGTGACCCATAAAGCGGACCTAATATAATATTTTGTTAACATTCATATTACCTTATTTGTGGAAAATTTATTCTGTTTTCGGTCGATCAGACATTAAATCTAAAGCTTACGCTAAGTTGCATTTTAGCTCATTTATTTCGCCATATTTCTTCAAAAATATTTTTTATTTTTTTATAATTTTACATTTATTCATATTTATAAACCATGTCGCCTCCCGATCCTGCAAATTTAGATAATATCAACGTTATATCGCAACAGCCTGCTTCAGACAGGGAGACATCTAACGCTTACACTGGCAAGTTTGTCACCAACGATCTCGATTGACCTTTTACATTAACTCGAGCTCCAGCTGGAAATCCACCCAACGAGGCTTACACGTTCAGAGCTCTTTAATATCTTGCAACTATTTCCTATTTACAGCGCCCTAAAAGGATGTCTTTACCTCCTTACTTCCCAACAAACCAGCCTACACCCAACCTTTAAACCGAACTTTTAAGCCGCATGAGAAACCGATGCAGAAAAAGTAAAAAAACTTTAGACTGGTGGCTCTCTAATGGAGATCGTTGCATTCTGATCTCTATATATCCTGGATATGTTAAATCTTCTCGGACGGCCCTCCCGTAGGTATTGTATACAATTGAATACGCCATCTCTCTCCTACAGAAACTTCTGCAGAAGATGCAAATTGCGGCTAGCCCACCGTCGATAACCTAAATTGTTCACTACAAAGAACTCGCTACTTATGCAGTAGAATTTGATAAAGCGAGAACCCCTCACGACAAGCAGAGACATTACCGATTCACAAGGTCTCGCACATCACAGTTCTTCCACTGGACAATAATAACTCTACACACAGCGTCTATCTTTCGCATGTAATATGAGTCAGTCAATCAATAGGCAAACCCCTCCGAAGCCGCCCACTGAAAGATGCTTATATCCATGTCCAACTCAGGATGGTATGCCAGAACAACCATCATGGATTAACCACTAGAAAAGAGCTTTAGAAACGCGTTACACTGTCCCTCCTCCCTCCTCCTTCCCCCCTTATCCTCAACAACAATATCCTTATCCTCAACAACAATATCTTTATCCTCAAACAACAATTATCCTCATCCTCTCCTCATCCTTATTCGCAACCCCCTTCACACCCTCAGCCTCCCTCCCAATCCTTTATACCCCAGCCCCCTCCCAATGCATCACATACTTATTCTGCTTACAATTATGGGTCATAATTCTCGCTCCCCAAATCATAGCAACAGACGTTTCATATTCTCGCCCACCTACTCCTTCGTATAATATCCTCTTCTCCTGTTGATTCGTCAGCTTTAGTTTCAGTTTCCGTTCCACATAACCAGCAGGGTATTTGTAGAAACCATCAACGTTTCGGAGACCAAACTCGGTCATGTCTTAAGCCTTGTACATTCGGGAATTTAAACTTAAACACCACTCCGTAAACACGCTCGGGGTGGTATCAAAAGCGTCAAACTTACTTTGTGTCTACGATCCCTCCACCAAACTATCTTATCTCGTAGATTCCGGGAGCTCAATTTCAGCTGTACCACGTTCCATCCTCGGGAAAACTCATACTCCAGAAGCATCAGGCTCTTTACGCGCCGCCAATGGCACAACCATTAACAACTTTAGGTACCCAACACGACTCCATTTAACGCTCTCATTCCGGTCGGACATTAAATATATGGGACTTCACGAATGCGACGTCCCTTTTACCCAATAATAGGTGCCGCATTTTCTGTCCCCTTCAACCTTCTGTTGACATGAATCACAACCGCATTATTGATTTTGAAACACATTTCTCATCCGCTTGCATTCGTGCGTCTGCTTCCATCATCCATCAGTGGCATACATCTTTCTCCATCTAATAATGTTTTGAATCATTATATAATTACCGATTTCCCAGAGCTTCTCTCTCCAGTCTCCAAGTTCCCTCCTGTGAAACATAATGTTGTTCATCACATTGAAACTTCCGGCAGACCTCCATTCTCTCACGCTAGACGTCTTGCACCAGATAAACTCAAAGCTGCGAAGCTAGAATTTGAATCTCTCTTAGAGAAGGGCATCATCCGACCTTCCAAGTCTGACTATGCCTCTCCATTACATATGGTACTAAAACCCAATGGGGATTACCGCCCAACAGGCGATTATCGCTGCCTAAATGCAATCACCCGACCGGACCGTTATAATGTACCTCATTTACAGGATTTCACATCCCATCTCTCTGGTTGTACCATTTTCTCTAAAATTGACTTAATTTCAGCATTTTTTCAAATTCCCGTCAATCCGGACGACATTCATAAGACTGCCATTATCACTCCTTTCGGCCTTTACGAATTTCTTCGAACGCCATTCGGTTTACGAAATGCTAGTCAATCTTTCCAACGTCTTTTAGACTCAGTATTACGCGGTTTACCTTTCGTTTTCGCCTACATAGACGACTTATTGATTGCCAGTGCTTCTCCGGAAGAACATACTTCACATCTCAGGCAAGTTTTTTTACCAGACTAAGTGAATTTGGTCTATGTGTCAATGTCTTCCAATATGTGGAAATTCGAGTTTCATCCCTGAACTTTTTCCGGACATACAATTCTCTGCCGAAGAGTATCACGTCCTCTTGAAGATCGAATGTTGGCAGCCATTACGTGATTTTCCGGAAGCCCGTAAAAAAAGCGTAACTCCGTCGCTTTTTTAGGGATGTAATTTTTACCATCGTTTTATACCGTCCGCTGCTAAATTCTCCTTCCTCTCCACGCACTTCTTAAACATCCACGTAAAAGGTTCTGCTGCTTCTGTCACTGTAGATTGGAACGACGAAGCAACTAATGCCTTCACCGCCATTAAGGAAGCCCTTGCCTCTTCCGTGTTACTATATTTCCATCCGACACAGCCCCGGCACTTTAGAAATCAAACACCGACGCTTCAGACTTGCGCAGCTGGAGCTGTGCTTACAACAATTTATTTGATAACGAATGGCGCTCCATTTAGCTTTCTTTTCTAAAAAGTTCCAACCGCCTGAAACACGATACAGCAGCGCGTTTGGAAGGGAACTTCTCGCAATTTATTTAGCTATTAAGCCACTTCGTTACTTCAATAGCGAAGTCGGGAAATTCCATGGTTGTAACTGATCACTATTACCCATCACGCATTTGCCATTACAAGCTTCCACAGTGAAAACATGTCACTCGGTGCAAGCCCGCCACCATTGAGTTCATTGCCCAATTCACAAAAACTGATATCCGCCCATTCATAAAGGAAAGACAACATTCTGCCGACCATTGTCTCTGTATCCCGAATAAACGCTATCTCTCACTTATACCAGACATTGATTCCGTCGAAATGGCTCGCTTGGCAGGCAGCTCGAAGAAGATTGGTTTTTCTAGTGCTTTCTTCCTTTACGAACATATCAAACTGGAAAAAATTTTTGGTTTTCCCCCTTTATTATGCGGATGTCTCTTCAGCAACATCCTCGAATCCAGTCGTAACCTACCCCCACATGCGTTCAGAAAGGTGTTTCAGAACCATTCACGATGTGTCGCACCCAGGGGGTAAAAGGATAGTCAATCAAGATAAGGTAAGCATTTTCGTTTGGCCGTCTTACTAAAAGGATGTTTAAACAGTGGACAACGCCACGTGCTCAAACTGTCAAAAATCCAAAAGATTGCACATGGCACACAGTCGCACAACTCTTCAGCACATTTCTCTCCCCTGGTTGAACAGCTAATGAACCAGGTGCACCGTTGGATATTCGTACGGCACCTTTACCACATTATGGTTTCACACACACTTTTAACGTGCATAGACAGATACACCCGATGGGTTAGAAGCCATTCCCTTGCGTGATACTTCTAGCGAGAACCAATTGCTCAGGCCATTTTTGTTCAAAACTGGACCGCACCCAGTTTGGCACTCCATCGACGTGATCACAACACGACAGGTAGGCAAGTTTGAGTCTCCCCCCCTCCCTTACCCTGGAAGCGACCTTATGACTTAATCGGCTCTAAGCGCCTTCGCTCTTGCAGCTATCACCCGCAAGCTCAAGGCCTCATAGAGAGGTTCCACCGGCAGCTAAAAGCTTCTCTTATGGCCCATGGAACACCGGACAATTGGTCCGAAACTCTTCCTCTTGTCCTACTCGGTATCAGAACTTCGTACAAAGAAGACCTCAAATGCTCAACTGCTGAGCTCGTCTATGGCTCCACCATCCGAATACCTGGTGAGTTTATCCTTCCTTCTCCAAAAACTACGAACCAGCACACCTTCCTGGCTCGCCTTCGTCAATGTACTGAGGCATGGAAGCCGTCTTTGCCACGCCACCCTCCTCGTCCAACCTACATGCCTGCGGATTTGGAGACTTGCTCTCATGTATTAATTCGGCATGATTCACACCGTAGCCCCTTGCAAGCCCGCTATGACCGCGACCTTTCCTTCGCTATCTAACAACGCTAATTCGAAAGTTACTTCACATTACAAAAGGAGAGCAAAGCAGAAATATCTCCGTTGATAGGAAATCAAACCGGCTTATTTTCGAAAACATGATTCCCGCTTTCTTCCACCACTCCTTCTCCACCTTCGGCACCCGCACCATCTACCTCTACTTCGCAAGATAATATCGACTTTATGCCCATTCTGCCTTTTACATCAACTTGTTCTCCAACCGAACCTGATCCTTTGCCAACCCCCTCAGCTATTGTCACCACCTCGCTAACTACTTCAGCGCCCCGCGCTACGACATCTCCGCCTCCTGTTCCGATGCAGACACCTCTGTCTCCTGTTCCAACACCGATTCCTCCTCCGAATCCGGAACCCATTCCGACTCCAACCTTACCGTCTTGTCCGCCTCGTTCCACATCGCGTTATGGACGAACATTACGTCCAGTGGTTCGCTTTTCACCTTAATCTCTCACGACGCTCCTCTGTTCGAAGGGGAGCTATATTACCTTCTCTTTCTTCCTTTTCAGTATTATCGTCCTACTTCTCACGTGACCACATCCTTGTTTGCTATTGGTCAATCGATCCCGCCATCTTATCGCCTCGAACAAGCTTTCTGGAACCGCTCCTCTATATCGTCCCAAACAACCTGTTTTCATTACAAACAATTCGCTAAATCTTATGGATATTGATCTTGTGAGCATCAGTGACCATTTTACACAAGTTTAGTGCTCCAACAATCTTCAGTGTAACCTTTGCCCTCGAATAGTACAAGGTGTGTTATTTCGTGTTATTTGTAAGCCCTAATTTTTGTGCCTTTTCGTAAAGTGAATAATTCTTTGTAGTGATACTTAGTAAAAATCATTTAGCATAAATAACCTTTATTGTGTATTACATTTTATTTAGATTTTAAGCAACTTTTTAATATTTTATTCAATAATATAGCGAAGCTATGTTCAAAATATAGGTATTATGAGAGCTTAATAATAAATAGTAATTTCAAATACTAATATATTACAATAAAAATCTGTATTAAAGATGAAGCCGTGAAAGTTCATACACAGAATTTAATTATTATTTATTATTATTATTATTATTATTTTATTATTATTATTATTATTATTATTATTATTATTGTTAAGTTTGCATTAATGTTGATCTGAAACACATTGGGGTTTTGTGAACAAATGGAAAGAGTTTATTAATATCCAATTTGTAATATTAAGATCGATCAAATAATTACAACGCTCTGAGGAGTAAATACCTCATGTAAATTTATGTTGATAATATTTTTTGTGTGGTGTGTATGTGTACCACTAACCAACTATTGTCAGTGTTAATTAATCATTGAATTGCTGTGTACCTATGACTCTCTTGTTCTCATGCTGTTTGGTGAGGATTTAAAAACTCATTCATCACTATCTAGTCAGTGTTTCTTTCTTTTTTGTTTTGAGCTTTGCCTTTATTAACAGAAAAATTAAAACATTAACAATATAACAAATAAGATTAAAATATTTATTCTTCCTCTTCATTGTCAGTCCAATAGTCTCCTTGGTTTTCCAAATAGTTTTTTATCACATTCCATGCATTCTTGCTATTCAAATCCAGCACAGAGTCTACTATTGGACCTATCCAGTTAAATCTCATTATGACATCATCTGTGCTGATCCTCCATCTTGTCAGATGATGTATCTTCACATTGTCACTTAGAACACTGCCAGACCTAGATGCAGTGTTGAATCCCTTTATTACTCTAACTACAGCCCCAGGCTTGTCTGGGTTTATTACTGTGTCCCAATAGATGTATAGCAGTTCACAGTTGAGCATTGGGTCGTATTTCCTATCTATTGGGACACAGGACACAAAACTGCCACAATTGGCAACTCTTGGTATTTTCTTAATCAACACTTTTCCTGCTGGTTCCTTCTTCTGTGTAACACAAGATTCTGGATGTATAACATCGGAGCCAAGCAGTGGGACAGTCTCACAAGTGTTAAGACATTAAAGAAATATAGAGCAAATACAGTTAAGATACGTGCCACACGGGTACCCTGATCGAGACATAGAGTCCCACACAGGATAATGTCAACCCACTAACCAAACAAGCTCATGCTCATATGCAAATCCACAAAGCAGCCTAGGCTTGTCAAATTACGTAACTACAAATCCATTAATGTTGGCGTTAGCTCAAAATCTAAATGATTAGATATATATATATATATATATAAAGGTGAAATCTATATAGGTACTATATTTACACTTACAGTAGTATAATATAATATAAGTAAGTACTTATATTTATAAGATATGTTGATATATATAGTAATATACTATATATGAATACCAACCATCAGCACATGCTCTCAGCCCAAACTTGGCTTAGATTCAAAACTAAAGATGATAATATATATGAATATCTCCTAACCTTCCACATGCATTGATAACAAGTTGGGATGTTCCACGCATGCAGGGAACTAACATTAATAACTACTGTTAACTCTTCAAAACCCGCCCAATTTGTCTTTGTACTAACATATTTGATTAGTTATTCCCAACCCATCACATGATACCTATCCAAACCCCTTCTAAATAGTTGACAATGCATTTCGGTGCTCACTCAACAACACTCAATTGTTGGCAGAACTTATTCCAAAATTTTAACGCCTATTTACTG
Source organism: Trachelipus rathkii (assembly GCA_015478945.1). NCBI lineage: Eukaryota > Metazoa > Arthropoda > Malacostraca > Isopoda > Trachelipodidae > Trachelipus > Trachelipus rathkii. The sequence continues at coordinate 38,768 of JABUQX010037699.1, forward strand.
GAATGCCATGCGCTTTCTTCTACTCAAGATGGCAGTGCTTTCTTCATATAATTTTTCTTGTTTATGCCCCTGTCATATTAGGCACTGAGTCCATGCTCTAAACTATTGAAAAATTGTTGGTCTCCATATTATCAGTAGATGTAAATATTATGTAGACTTGTATCATGTCAACTCTGAGCAAATCGCCTTTCTACAGAAACATTCCTAACTCCTTTCAGCCCCCTCAGCTCTTACCCTCAACCCAGAAATCATCCTTTGTTGGTCTACGTTGCACTCTTCTAGCATATCTAAGTCTTCTCTTTAAATAAGGGGGCCAAACTTGTGCCACAATACTCTTATCTAGGCTAACATAGCTATTGTACCCCAGGTTTACTTATTACTTCCGTTGCTCTTGTAAACAACATTGCGATTTATTAGCCCAGCATCTTATGTTAGATTTATTCCTAGCTTCCAAACACTTATTGAAGGCTAATTCTTTTCATAGATACCTGCTCTATAATCGACTTACTCCTAAAACTCTCGGTTCGGAATTCTCACGAGGACTCTTAAGCGCGAATATCCATTATCTATTCATATCGTAGTTAAATAATTTTTTTATTTGAGTAACCTAGTGAAAGAACCTTACACTTTTTACTATTAACAATTCCATTTGCCACTTATCTGCCCACCCAAGAAGTTTATGAAGATCATTTTAAATTCTTTATGCAATTCCTTTCACCTATTCCATAACTGAGCTGATTGTGGCCAATTTAGTAATCAATCTGCCAACTTTAGAAACTCTATGACAATTGAAGTCCCTCTTGGTCTAAATCATTTATGGCTACTATGATGAACAACGCTGTGGCCCCAGCACTGAACCTGTGCGGACACCACTCTTCTAATAATTTCCCATTTATGATTCATTCTGGCCATCCATTAGTTGTACACACTGTTTTCTATTTTTGCAACCATTCTTTAAATCAACCATGTACCACTCCACCTTACCACATTGCAATAACTTCTTTATCAGTCTTAT
>JABUQX010037700.1:0-42500 GCA_015478945.1 Trachelipus rathkii
AACTTCATCACTGAGGACTGTCTCACTAACAAACATAATTACTCTTCTTATCGTTAACTTAATAACCCCTCCTTTTAACAGCACCACCGCTCATACTGTCGTGGACGTACGATATCTCTCAGGACGCTAGTTCAGAAGCGCAACACGAAATCAATCATCTCTATAATTTAGGTAGGGAGAGCCTTCACTCTGTTGCTCTCTCATCACATTGCTAACACAATGTCCATGCATCGACTCTAATTGCGTTTCATAATCCCATTCATATGGATAATTGATGTATCAGGAGATAGCATATGACCACATCCTGCCTGAGCTCCGTGCTATTAGAATATTAAACCGAATCCTTTGTGTACTCTATTCCTATCTCTTACACATCCTTTCACTAATGCGTTCATAACCTACTATTTGGAGTCCATTGGAGAGAGTCTACAGCATCCATAACTAGTGTCACTAACATCTGCCATTAGAGTGCTTCCCATTAATCCTATCATACGCTGTTTTCAAATTGCGAAAAACTAAATGACAATATAAATGCCATTATATGAACTGTTAACCAGATCATTGTGTTTCATGTAAAAAAGGAGTTGAATCCACACACCTCTATCGGTGTCGTCTAACAATGAGCGCACGCTTGTTCTTCGAGCCAATGTTCCTTCAGCTCACTGCAACGCACACTGATCCATACCAAATACCAGCGAGGTCGTATTCGAATCCCTACATCCCGTCACTCGTAAACGTAATTTCCTATACTATGAACTTCAGTTACTTATCCCTTTACCTATATTAATAGGTGATCTATTATTTGTTGCTCTCCTCCGAGATCCTCGGAACTATTACCTTCCATAAAACGCTTTGTTACACAACTCCAAATCCAATCAATCACATCTCGCCTCTTATATATATACTATATTAATATATATATGACTATATATATATATGATATTGTATATATTATATATTATATTATATAATATATGATGTAATATATAATAATATTATATATATAGATAATATAAATATATGACGGTACTAGGCTGACTAAGGTATATAGTATATATATATTTATAGTAGTTGCAGTGATAAGTTTTATTTAGTGACGCGAATGTACTATTGATAATATAATTATGTAGACTACACGGGGCTTTATATAATACTATATAATATATATAGTTAATTATATAATTTACTGGTATTTAATATAATAGTAGTAGCAGTGAGATTATGGGCAAAACCTGTCTTATGCTAAACTGCAAAACCCGGTAAGTAGGTCAGTTAAAAGTGGACCTTTTGAGGGGAGGTTTTGATCATAAGCCGCGAGAAAAGGCCGCGACAGCTGACCGCAAAGGTTCGAGCTGCTTTCCGTCGACTTCAAAGGGGACCGGCCGACCCGAGTGTAAAAAGGTGCACCTGATTCTATAGTGTTGTCTGATAGTTGCTATTAATTCTATATGAGTTATGCTTATATTCTTATTGTACACTTCTCAGTATTCTCAGTTTAGTGATTTGTCTATGGCGTTCTGAGCGAGCGGTCGCCCTAGTATTCTAGATATACAACCCGAGTTATTAGGTGTCTAGTTCCTATGTTGTGTAGTTCGCTTGAATTACGTGTGCTGATTGGAAGGTTGCTTAGGATGTTTCCTGTCTATGGGTTATACGTGTACTGTCTGTTCCAGCGGCCCTTTCTAGCCTTTTCTAGCATAACATATCCTACGTCATAAGAATTCGGCTAATATTGGTGTCCTATCCAAGGTTGTTATAAGGGTAGTGAGGATTCGTATTGGTGTATACTTAGAAGGTGCTAGTATTGGTTCTTCTAGCGAGTTAGTGTATCCCCCACGCCCCCTGTCTCTAAAGCCCTTCTCAGGTAACGATTTATTATGTTTGCTCCAGTTGAGGCGGGAAATAATCATCGATATTGTGCTGCGGATGGGTAGTACAATAATCGGTACTGCTGATCGTTCCTGTGTTTTAGGCAACCGGAGATTGATTCACTCCTAAACAGAGTTGAGTATGTAGATATGTGCACCTACCGCCCCTTTTCTCACACATTTTCTGTTTCTTGAGCTATGAAGCGAGCTCGGTGTGCCTAGGTATGTTTGAGGATGCTTGAGTCGTTGGCCGCTATTGCCGATTCGTGGTTGTTCAGCGCGTTGACGGGTTTTAGAACGCAGCCCAACAAACATGCGTTTTTCGTAGATGGGCTGTTCCCTTCGTCAAAAAAACTATTTCAAGGCACGGGAGTGTGCAGAGACACGGGTAGAAATGTCTCAAAAAATAAGTTGGGGTTGATTCGCGGGAGGACTAGTTACTTGTTCCCTGTTTTCACGCACACGGGCCGCAGACCTCGTAACTGGCCCGGCGCCATGGTGGGGGGTGCGGCTCGGGGGAAGCGCATTGCCGGGGGTAATTTCATTGGGGTAAGGGAGGATGACACCAAATGAACAGGTGTTTTGCCCGTTTAGGGCACAGTGGCGATTGAGGGATTAAGAGGTGTTGTAGATTCATGTATCGTTCTTCAAGTACTTGACACAATCTACTTTATATGTTGCAACATTGTGGTATCCCAATGTTTCAAGCCGCTACGTCTAAGGGGGGTGGGGCCCTCCTGCCTCTCAAAACGTAAAAACTGGTACTTAGATAAGCTGGAAATTGTGAGTGTAAATGATACAGAATTGAAATGCAATACGAATTGCTTATGTTACTTTTTATTGGCGACCATATGGTTAGCGGAGCCGGGAGCTGGTGGTTGCGGTGACCAAAATGGAATTCTGCTCTAACATATTAGATTCTCCCGCGAGGTTCTCCTGATGCGCTTCTCATTGCGTATCTGAATTCATTTTTTGAGGGTTTCAGTTGGCATAATCAGGTACTTTGCATCTACAACGATATTTCGTACATGGTTTAGGAAAACCCACTATTAATGCTACCCTTATGTTAAAGGTACGTGAAATCGATGGGTGATATTAGAAGGTGTTTAGATGCTTCCTTCTACGAGTTATAACCCCCCCTTTTTTTCTAGCACTTCTAGCAATGACATGTCCATACGGTCATATAATACATCAATAATTAGTGTATACCCTTATGTTTTTGAGGTGTGAGGATTTCGATTGGTATTATTGAAGTTGTTAGGATGGTTCCTTCTACGAGTTTGTACCCCTACCCCCTTTTTCTATTGTACGTATTCAACTGTTATTTTTCGAGCTAGAGAGAGTTTGACTGTTGGGTCTACCTCTATGTATTGAGGTATAAGCCGAGTTGAATTTCTGGCATTACGCGAGTGGATCAGAAGCTTCGCTTAAGGTCTTTTTGCATCGGTGTGCGGTGGTCAATTTTATAATTATATATATATAAATATATATATATATATTATATATATATATATATATATATATATAATATATATATATTTTATATATATATATATATATATTATATATATTATATATATATATAATTATATATATATATAATATATATATATATATTATATTTATATTTTAAAGGAAAATTCTGTTAAAGATATTTCTTTTGTATCTAATATTTTTTCAAGGTCCCGCCTGCCTGGGTCCGAGGTTTTCCCCGTAGCCGCGTCCAAGGAGGGGAGGGTCTGAGCCCAAAACCAAGAAAAAGGATTTAGAAGGGTTGAAATTTAACGATGAATAGAAGAGAATCAAATGAAATAAGACTATGAGTTTTATGTACGGAGCACATGAGTCCACAGCCGGAGCCGGAGCCGGAGCCGGAGCCGAGTCTGTGATTGCGGACGCAGACTGGAATTCTTGCTCCAGCTGCATAGGGAGTTATGTGCTGTGGGTTTGAAAGGAGAGAGATTCAAAATTCGGGGATTTGAGGGTCCCCGCGGAAGGGCCCCCTCGTGAAAACGAAGAAAAGCATAGAGTGTAAGACAAGGAGGAAGAGAAGAAGAAGAAGGAAGAAGAAGAAGAAGAAGAAGATATTGAGAGAGAAGAAGAAGAAGAAGAAGAAGAAGAAGAAGAAGAAAGAAGAAGAAGAAGAAAGAAGAAGAAAAAAGAAGTAAAAGTAGGAGAAAGAGAATGAGAAAGAAGCTTAATATACAGTTACATTCAAGGAAAGCACATTACCAGGTTAAATTAAAGTAAAGTTATAGATAAAGTTAAGTTAAAGTTAAATTTTCATGTTGAAGGATAAGATTATATTTTTCCCGTGTTAAATACAAATGTTTTTTTGTAAAAACATTTTTGTTTTTTCAAAAACATTTTTGTTTTTAGAAAACATTTTGGTTTTTCGAAAACATTTTTGTTTTTTCGAAAACATTTCTTTTGATGAAAACATTTTGTTTTTGAAAACATTTTCTTTTGATGAAAAACCTTTTTATTTTTTGAAAACATATGTTTTTGAAAAACATTGTTTCTACAAAAAAAGTTGTCAAATTTCCACAAAAAACATGATTTTAGTAACGATAACAATAAAAGCATAAAAAACTAACTCCAGCAAACAGCCAACCGAGGGCGGTCCCACCCTCACCCTCGTGTTTTTTACTGTTTTACTGCTTTTAACATACTTATTATTAATAAAATATATATATAACGCAATTTTTTTCTCTTACAAACTTAGAGAGAATATTCTATTAAAAGCGAGGAAGTGTCAATTAAAGCAACATTTTAAAAAAAAAATAATTTTACTGAAAAAGTGCATTATTTAAATATAAAGAATATATATATATATATATAATATTCATATATATATATATAGTATATTATATATATTCTAAAATATATATTTATATACTATATAATAGTATATATATATATATATATATTAATACTTAACTATTTGGATAATATCAAATAACATATATTTCTTATAGCCTGTACAGTTTTTTTTAATATATATATATATATTATATATATATATTACTATATATAGTATATATTTTATATATATATTATAATATACTATAATAATTTTATACTATATATTATATATTATATATATATACTATATAATATTACTCTTGGACTCGTAGTTATACTATATATATTATATATATTAGTATATATATATATAAATACATATTACTATACTAATATCACTATACTATATATTAATTATAATAACTAGTATAATATATTTATTATATATATACTATATCTTATTTATCTATATTACGCTAATATACTATTATTATACTATCTACTATATATATATATATTATATATATATATAACGAGATATACAATGTTATTTACATAACAGATATTTTTAAAATATTACAGAACAAGTTTTTAAAATATATATATACTATATATTATATATATATATATATATATATAATACTATATATATTATAATTTATATATATATATATACGTATATTATATATTTATATATATTATATTATATATATAGTATATATTATATACTATAATATATATATATACTATCTATTATACCGTATATATATGATATTTATATATATATATTATATATATATTAAATATTATATATATATATATATATATATTTATTCATACATTTTGCGCAGAACACATGGGATGAAGTTGAAACAGTGTGCATTCTCTATATAGAGCTCTCCAAAGCTCTATTCCTTTGAAAAATAACAATAGGACATAAACTATCTCGAGATGCACCAACCCATTCTTCCAGATATTCAGCGCCTCTAAGATTGCATTTGCGTCATGCCAAAAGAAGGAAGTAAGGTATCAACATAGTTGTCGTCAGCAAGCTGATATACATTCTATATACAGGTTTTTTCCACCATACTTCAGTTGTAAATTTTATAAAACAGAACCATATGGCCAGATGTATTTAATTCGTCAAGTATGTGACATTGTCAAGCTGCATTAATATTCATCTCTTTTATTTTTAACAATGTTGTAATATTTTCATGCAGAATGTAAACAGAACCCTATTCTTGTACTGTAATGGAATGTTGTTATGCTGAGTAACGGTTTCCAATATTCGTACTTCAATACTTTTACACTATCGAATATGTAGAAAACCAACATCTATTTTCTATTAAGTACCCCTCTCGCCCTTCGTTTCTCAATTTGGTAGATTTCACGTATGACCATTGTAATCAGATATCAATACTCAGCCTTAATACCATTCTCACGGTATCAATAATACGGAGGAATTCTTCAACAGAAATGAACAAAGGTGTATCATGTCCACATATCCGTAGGAATACAGCAATGTAGATCACCATTGGTGTTTTACGAATAAATAAATGAGAATACAGCGTCGGGAATAACAAAGGTCCTGTAAATATGTCGTTAACAAGTTTGAGAGTGTGAAGAGAAAAACCATGTGTACGCTCAGTTGGAAATATCGGTACTGAAGAAACTTTGTAATATAAAAACAGTCTCAAAATCTAGTAGAATATATATATTTCAGGCAATCATACAGAAACGTAAAAAGATTAACAACAATAACCTCCTTATCAAAACACAGAAAGTCATATAATCACGGCTTACATCGACAGATGACAAACTGTTTTATACAGACAGGATTAGCATATAACAAACTAACTGAATAATATATGTATACAAAAGAGTCTTTTGCTGCATTATCTACATCATAAAGAGGGAAAATGAGGGCTTGTGGATAAAAATAAACAAAAAAAAAACACGATATTAAACTGAAACAAAACAAATAATAATATAAAAATCATGATATATATATATCTATTATATTATACTATTTATATATTATATATACTAAATATATATATATATACTTATATATATATATTATATAATATATTTTATAATAATATATATTTTATAATTATATAGATTTTTATTATATAGTATCTATATATACATATATATATACTTTTGAATGTTTCCTTAATATGCCGGCTTACGAGACTCATTAAGAATTTAATCAGTCCAATTCCTTACACATAATGCAGTTATCTTCGTTATTAGATCTAATATTCTTTTTCAATTCCTCACTTCCGTCCAGAGTACATACGATGCAAGTTCTCTTCCTGACACTACCATATGTTTTGGGTCAGGATCATTCACGTAAAGGGATTCTTCAAGTTGACGAATAAGTTTATGAACATCTATCGAAGCTAAGAACTGATTAATTATATTTTCCGAATCTTTAGGTAACAGTTTTTTAATGTTAATAAGAAAAATATAAAATATAATGGGTTGCAGTAACATAATCGGTTAACATTTCTGTTTTACGTAACTGTTTTAACATTTTCTTTCGAACTCGACCCATATATTTTTTCTGGGATGTGCCTCTAATGAATAGAAACCTCCGTTTTTGCATATATTTGTAGGTGTTAAATAGCGTGTTCGTCCGCTGTATCTTCGCTCCTTCAGCCGATATTCTTATATCCTAATAAATTCGCGTATCTAGATGATTTAAGAGAAGGTTAAGTAAGTTTCTTACTCTCATGATTCCACGTTTCTTCCCACTGATAACTATTCCCAACGATTTAAATACACTGTGTGAACTTAAAGTGTCAATTTTAATCACGACCATTCTCAGCATGTTTGGGCTTTACACAAAGTATATTCGTCGGAACTCATAAAACACGTCTGTTATATATTCATATTGGTAACTACATCTGAAGTAGGTAACACCGGTCGGGCTTTCTTGTATATAAGAAAGATAATCACTTTTCGGAATATTGATTTCCCACTGCCACAATGTTTACGTATAGAGTGTATTTATCAAGGACGAAACCATTCTAACTGTAGGAATATACATCATGGGAAATAAGAACACCTTTAAAACAGAGCACAAGCGAATGGGACAATGAGAGCCAATGAGACCAAAGATCGATAAAATAAGTTTCTCGAGAGAATAGAATAATGTTATCGATTACTAGGACACAAACACAAAGTCTAATGAGATACATAGGGATATTTCATCCGAATCAAAGGAAAGGTATAAGAAGTTCAACAATCAGAGTAGGGGCAAATATAGATAACGGATATGTCCAACATGAAAACAGCATCCAAAGTCTTACACTATATATATATATATATATATATATATATATATATATATATATATATATATATATATATATAATATATATATATATATATATAATATATATATATAAAAATAAATAAAAAATTTTAAATAAAATATATACACTTATATATAAAAAAAATATATGCATTATATATATACATATATATAATATATATATATATATATATATATATATTATATATATACTATATTATATATATATATATATATTTATTATAATAATATTTATATATATATTTTATATAATATATAAATATATATATATATATTATATTATTATATATATGATATCTATATATATTTAGTATATATATTAATTAGGTAAAACATGTACATGAAAATGGAGTACAGAAAATAAAAAGAAATCCAAAATAGCATACATAATAAAATATCTAAAGGAATACATCTTCCACCGAGAGGTACCCCAGGGTTTCACCCCTGCTAGATGAATGAATCCTCCAGGGGGTATCACCCTGAAGGGGTGTGTAAGCAGGCATTGATGCCTCAGTTCGAAGGGCTGAGGGCTTACCATCCTTCGGAGGGTAATGCCTGCTTACACACCCCTTCAGGGTGATACCCCCTGGAGGATTCATTCATCTAGCAGGGGTGAAACCCTGGGGTACCTCTCGGTGGAAGATGTATTCCTTTAGATATTTTATTATGTATGCTATTTTGGATTTCTTTTATTTTACATATGTGGGTCTATCCTATGTACATGTTTACCCTATATATATATATATATATATATATATATATATATATATATATATATATATATATATATATATATATATATATATATATATATATTATATAATATCTATATATTATATATATAGTATAATATAATATATATATATATATATAATATTATATAGGGTAACATGTACATGGATAGACCGACATATGTTAAAATAAAAAAATCCAAATTTTCCTTACATACTTGAGTGTCTAGAGGTATAGATTTACACGAGTGTTGAACTCGAGGTTTCACCGCTGCTAGATGAATGAATCTCCAGGGGTATCACCCTGAAGGGGTGTGTAAGCGGCATTACCCTCCGAAGGATGGTAAGCCCTCAGCCTTCGAAGCTGAGGCATCAAATGCTGCTTACACACCTATCAGGGTGATACCGCCTGAGGATTCATTCATCTGCAGAGGTGAAAACCCTGGTACCTCTCGTGAAGATGTAGTTCTTTAAGATTATTTATTAATGTTGCTATTTGGATTTCTTTTATTTTACACATATAACAATCCTATATATATATATTTACCTATTTATATATATATCATATAATAATATATATTATATATATATATATATATATACTATATTATATAATATATATTATATATATAAAAAATTAATTATATATATAAATATAATATTACATATATTATATAATTATATATATATATAATATTTATATATATTATATTATATTATTTATATATATATATATCTATAGTAGTATATATATAATTAATAGTATGATATATATATATATATACTATATATATATATATATATTATTATTTGTATATAGTATATATATATATATATATATATATATGTGTAAATTTCGTATTTGTGTGATTTTCCATGTTGGATATTCCGTTATCTATATTTGCCCCTACTCTGTGATTGTCTGAAATATCCTATACCTTTCCGTGATTGGTTAAAATATCCTTATCTCATAACTTGTGTTGTCCAGTTAATTATACATTATTCTTTCTCTCGAAACTTATTTTTATCGTCATAGCGTTTTAGATTTCGGAACGTGGTAGAGAGGTTGTGTGCTCTGTTTTAGACAGTGTTCTTAATTTCCCATGTGTTACTTCTACAGTTAGAATGGTTTCGTCTTGATAAATACACCTCTATACGCGTAACATTGTTGCATTGGGAAATCAATATTCCGAAAGTGATGTATCCTTCTTATATACAAGGCCCGACGGTTTTACCTACTTCAGATGTAGTGACAAATATGAATATAACAGACGTGTTTTTATGAGTTCCGACGAATATTTGTGTATGCCAACATGCTGAAGAATGGGTGAATGAACACTTTAAGTCACACAGTGTATTAAATCGTTGGGAAATAGTTATCATTGGAGGGGTGGAGATCATGATGATAAGAAACTAACTTTAACCTTCTCTAAATATCTAGATACGAATATTATGGATATTAGAATATGACAGAGGTGCGAAGATACAGGACTATTTAACCCTACACCATTTGGTTTCTACATTAGAGGCACATCCCAGATAAATATACTGGTGAGTTTCGAGAGAAATGTTAAAACAGTTACGTAAAACAGAAATGTTAATTCTCGATTAGTTACTAAGCAGCCAGTTATATTTTTACGAATCGATTATACTTTAAAAACTGTTACCTAAAATTCGGAAAATATAATTCATCAGTTCTTAGCTCGATAGATTTTCATTAACTTTATTCGTCACTTGAAGAATTCTTTAGGAATGATCCTGACCCAAAACATATGGTAGTGTCAGGGAGAGCTTGCATCGTATGTACTCTGGGACGGAGTTGAGGAATTGAAAAAGTATATTTATGATCTAATAAACGAAAGATAACTGGCATTTTGTGTAGGACTTTGCCCGAATTAAATCTTAATGAGGTTCGTAAGTCAGCATTCATTCTACAGGAGCATTCAAATATACTTATATATATATATATATAATATTTATTATATTATATAAAATATATTATATATAGTATATAATATATATATATATAATATATATATATATATAGTATAATATATATATTATATATATAGACCATATTCACGATTATTATTATTATATTATGTTGTGTTGTTTCAGTTTTAAATATCGTGTTTTTGTTTTTGGTTTGTTTTCAAAGAGATCATTTTCTACATTGTTAATTTATGAATATAGACCTCTTTTGTATATAAATATATTATCAGTTTAGTTTGTATATGCTAATCCTTTCTGTAAAAAATGTTTGTCTCTGTGATGTAAGTGAGTGATTATATGGATTTCTGTGTTTGATAAGGAGGTTAATGTGTAATCTTGTTTTACTTTCTTATGATTGGTTGAAAAAATATTAAATCTACAGATTTGAGACTGTTTTATATACAAAGTTTTCTTCAGTACGATATCTCCAACTGAAGCTAAACAACACCATGGTTCTCTTCAATTATCTCCAACTTGTTTAACGACAATATCTTTACGAGGACTTTGTTATTCCGACGCTGTATTTTTTATATTTATTCGTAAAAAAAAAAACCTAATGTGATCGTTACATTGCCTGATTCCTACGTATGTGGACATGATACACTTTGTTCATGTTCTGTGAAGAATTCCTCGTATTATTGATTACCGTGAAGAATGGGTAAGCTGAGTATGTGTATCTGATACTCGGTCCATAGTGAAATATCCAATAGAAACGAAGCGAGAGGGGTATTATAGAATAGATGTTGTTTTCTCAAATTGATTACGATAGTGTTAAAAGTATTGATGTACGTAATTATTGGAAACCTAACTCAGCTAACACATTCATACGTACAAGATTAGGGTTCTGTTTACATTCGCATGAGAATATTACAACCTTGTTAAAAATAAAATAAAGAAATATTAATGCATCTTGACAATGTCGACATACTTGACGAATTAATACATCTGGCCTATGGTTTGTTTTATAAAATTTACACTGAAGTATGGGGAAAACCTTATAATATAATGTATAGCAGCTTGCTGATTCGACAACTAATGTTTGACTCACTTTTACCTCTCTGCTTGTGGCATGAAAAAATGCAATTATCAGAGCTGATATGCTGAACGAATGGGTTGGTGCATCTCGAGATATTTTTCTATGTTATTTCAAAAAGGAAAGGAGCTTTTGAGACTTATACTAGAGAATGCACAGTTTCCAACTTCATCGCACTGTGTTCTGCGCCAATGTATTAATATATAATAAGTATGTATACTATATATATATACTTATATATATAATATATACGTATACTATATAAAATATTAATATTTATTACTATTATATATATATATATATGTAATTATTATATATATACTAATATATTTTTAAAAACTTGTGTTCTGTAATTTTAAAATATCTGTATGTAAACAACATTGTATATTCTCGTTATAATATTATATATAATATATATATTATATATATTATATATATATAATTTTATATTATATTACTATATATATATATACTATGTTCTAAAAATGTATTATTTATAGGTACTACTATATTATATATACTCCTATATATATATATATTTACAAAAACTTGTGTGTGTTCTGTAATATTTTAAAAATATTTAAATCATTATTTGCATTTTCTCGTTAATCATATATATATCTTATATATATATATACTTAGTATGTTCTATATATATAATATATTTATATATATATATATATTATATATATATATTATACTTTATATTATATACCGTATAGCCTCTTTATATTTTTAAATATATGTCACTTTTTCAATGTAAAGATTATTTAATCTTTTAAAAAAATCTTGTTTTAACTCACCCTTACTATGTATTTAGCTTAATGTTTGTTTAAGTTTGTTTTTGTTTTAAATTATGACAATCAATTTTTAATAATAATAAGTATGGAGTAAAGCAGTAAAACAGTAAAACAACGCTCCTTCGCTTTCGCATCTCGCTAGCCGGTCCCCTTCCCAAAGGGTGAGGGTGGGGACCCCGTGGTGTTGCGTAGTGTTTTACTGCTTATTGCTATGGTCAGCTTAAAATCTATGTTTTTGTGCGAATATTTTGACAACTTTAATTCTATCCGACTGATGGAGTTCTTAACAATTGCATATCAAAAGAAATGTTTGCTTTTCATCAAAAGAAAATCTCTTTTCAGGTTTCCGAACTGCTTTTGATCACTGCTACCGTGTGCAATTGCCTGTACAGTTCTTCGAGGCGCAAATGTTTTTTGAAAAACAAAAATGTTTTTTGGAAAAACAAAAATGTTTTCAAAAACATTTGTATTTTAACATATGAAAAATATATATCTTATCTTCACATGAATTTAACTTACTTTAACTTTATCTTATAACTTTTAACTTTACTTTAACTTTAAATGTAAGTGTATATATATGACCTCTAATTTTTCGGTTTCTTCTTCTCTTTCTCAATATTATCCTATCTACATTCCTGTTTCCTTATCATCTCTTCTCTTCTTCTTCTTCTTCTCTTCTCTTCTCTTCTTCTTCTTCTTTCTTCTCTTCTTCTTCTTCTTGACTGGATTACCTCTTGTGCTACGAAGCTAGAACGAACATTATTGCAACTGAAACCTCAAAAATGAATTCTACACATTGAAAACTACTATATGTAGACACCTCTTGTCTACATATCGTGCGTAGGACCAGAATTCAATTCTGCGCAACGCCAACCACCACTCCGGCCCGCTCCATATGGTTCGCCAATTAATATTAACATAGCTCTTTCTATTTAATTTATTCTCTTCTATACACTTATCGAATTTCAGCTTTCTAAGTCGCATTCGTTACGTTTTTGGGGGGGGGGGGCCCCACCCCCTTAGACGTAGCGGCTGAACATGGATCAAAATGTTGCAACATATATTAGGTAGATGTGTACACGTTTGAAGAAGTATAGGTGCGAGCTCTAAACTCTTTTGCTAGAATGTGTCATATTTGGTGTTCATTCTTACCTCCATAAATTACCCCGGGCTGGGCCATGGGACTTCGCGCATTCGGGAATATGTAACTAGGAAGTCTATATTGTTGAGACATTCTACCCCTGTTTTGACACCCGTCATGATAGGTTATTTTAAAACTACAATAATCATCTAACGAAAAACGCATGTTGGTGCTTCTAGAACCGCAACGGCTGAAACGCAGCGCTCGGCAATAGCGGCAATCGACTCCGCATACCTCAAAACATACTAGGCAACACCGAGCTCTCGGCTTCATAGTTCAAGAAACAAAAATGTTAAATTAGAGGGTAGGGTTTAACCTTTTATCTAATATCTAACTCTTTGTTAGCGCAGTTGATCGATTCGTCTAACCAGAATCGATTCAGCAGTAACGATTATGTACTAAATGTATACATATCGGATATATTCGTCACATACGATAATATGTACTGAAGCGGTAAGAACGGGGGATGGGGATACTAATCGTAGAAGGAACAACCTAGCACGCTTCCTAATAACACCAATCGGAATCTCATACCTTATAACTAGGGTAGACACCAAATTAGCTCGTATTCTATGACGTAGGACTATGTCATGCTAGACAAGGCTAGAAAAGGGGGGTGGGTAATAACTCATAGAAGGAACCAACCTAGCACTTCTAATATACACAATTCGACTCCCGACCTTATAAATAAGAATAGACAACTATATCGGGTGCATTCTAGAATAATTAGGTCGGCCACGTGCTTAAAGCTAGACTATATATCAATATAGAATATAAGAATATATCACGACATTCATAGAATATAGCAAGCAGTGAACTTTTCTTGGTCGGCGGTCCCTTGAAGTGAGAAGCAGCTTGCACCTTTGATAGGGGTCAACTTTGCGTTTTGGGTTAAATACAAAAGGTCCACTTTATGACCTTTGCGGTTTGCGGTTAGATATATATATCGTTTTAAATTTCACTGCTATCTATATATATATCTTCTTATTATTATATTTATATATATTTATAATATAGTTTTAAAACTAAATACTTACTTATATATTATATACTTTATATATAATCATAATAATAAAACTAATACTATACTGTACTATTATAGCTATATATATACCCTATATATATTACGTATTATATATTACATAATAATATTTTATCTTATACATACTATATATTTTAGTCCGACACACTTTTATATACGCTTAAATGGATGTGTTAAGTAGTAGATAGCAGACACTGGCTGTCAACCGATTTTTTTATAAAACTCACAGCGAATACCCTATAAAAAAATAATAATGAAGATTATGAAAACGAAATCGTCTATTAAATTTTTTAGAAAAAAAGTTACATACCCCAAATTTTTAATTTATATGAATTTGTTATATATATATATAGTATATATATATATATATATATAATACTATTCATATATATACTATATATATATTTATATACTATTATACTATCTTATTTTAGTATCTTATATATAGTATATATATATATACTATATATTATATAATAATATATATATATATATATATATATAACTATATACTATATATATATATATATATATATATATATATATATATAGTATTTTAAATCACAGGAACTATACTCTAAACATAAAATATATAAGACAGCTTTAAAATAAAAAGAAATTATTTAAATTTTTAGGATTAAAAGTTAGAGTGCCCGCTCTCAAGCTTTAAATATTCCATTACGCTCTTCACTTATAAAAAAATTAGTGGATTTCCGTGCTCGTTTAGCATCCTAGTTCAGGTTAGGTATATAGATTTTGTTAAAAATATCTCACGACTTTTTTTATGTGTAAACATAACAAGCTTTATAACCGAATTAGAATCCTCAAATTGAGACTATACCTGGAAGGATCTAAAATGAAAAGTCTATGGTAGTCTTAACAACTTTGAGAGAGTTACTTTTTTTTCCTAAAGACGTGTGACGAGTTTCGTTTTCATTATTCTACAATTATTCACTTAAAATATTTTAGAGTTTCGCACTGTATTTTTATGAAATCTGGGGGTGTGTGATCACACAACTGCACTAACTATGACCTATTAGATAGTTATATAAAAGAAATAAAATAATATCAATACGTACGAAAATGATAAATAAAAAAAAATTATGTTGGCATAGTTAGAAATGCCAAAAAGGTACTTGCAAGTACTTTGCAAATTTTCAAGTTCAAAAGGTGCAAGTACAAGTACAACGCTACAAAGCTACACTGGTTTTTAAGAAACTGCAGACAACGTCCTCTAAAAATGTACTCAAGTCAAGTACAATTACAATAACTTCGCACTTGAACAAGCTGATATATATATATAATAACTACTATATATATATATATATATCTAACTATAATATTATAATATATATATATAATATACTTAATATATATATAGAACGCTCTCTATATCATATATATATAATTATAATTCCTATAATAATCACCATATATATATATACTATATAGATATATATATATATATTATACTATATATATATATATATATATATATATATATATATATATTATATATATACTACTATATATATATTGGAATTCTGCTTATGAATATTAATTAGGCATAGTGTCTTCGTAACTGTATGAGGATGAAACGTGACTAGAGTATTGGTCGGCACCACTGTCAGGACAATCATGCATAACTATTGTGCAGTAATTAGAACTCATAGCGAATGTGTCGTGGGTTTGACTTGGTAGCAGGTAATGGGTTTTTATGGACATTGAGTTATCATTCTAGTAATTGGAGAGGTCAATAGTGTAAGAGGAGAAAGTTGAAGATGGTTAAATTATCTTTATCAATTATTAGTATATATATAGATGAAATATAAATGGTGAAATGAATACAACGAACGAGAAGGTCGAGAGTGGTGATATATATATATAGAATTTATGAGGTATGATTTATATATATTTGTTTATATATGTATATATATACATATATATGATATTTTATATATGTAAGTAATAATATATATATTATAATATTAATTTATTTAATAATATTATATAATAATATAATATAATATATATATATATTATATATATTATATATATATATATAATATAATATATATATATAATTCTATATTAATATTATATATATTATATATATATATTATTATCTATTATATAAATATATACTGTAGGTCTATAATATATTATATATATATATATATAATTAGGGATGGGGCCAAAAAATATCGGATATATGGAGGTCGAAAGTATCGAATTTTATTAGGCTCATATATCGATTTTTTGGGTCGATATTTTTCTTAGGCGATATACTCCGATTTTCCTTGATATTTTTTATAACTTTTCGGATTTTTTTCTCCAAAAATTTTTTTTTAAAGGTCGGAAAAAAATAAAAATAAAATCTTATTTCCCCCTCCCGACACCCAGAAGTGATGAAACTCTTTTCCTTCATATTTTGTTCTTCGTTCGTCCCCAATGTCGTGTATAAAAATAAACCCCAAAATTTGGGGGTTTATTTGAGATTTTTCGTCTTTTCGGGGAACCCAATAAAGTAGGTGAGTAATATGAGGGGGTAGATTAGAGCATGGAACACAAACTAACCTCATTTCACTGATTTTTAGATCTTTTGTCCCGCAAAAATCTTTAGCACAAATGCGGTAGCAGTGTAAGTCCTGCTTGTGAAATGTAAGGTCCACGACAAATTTCATAACTAATCACGATTTGATTCACATACCAGACAAGTGCTTAAAATCTATGTGGATAATTTTGAGTTTTCAGTTTATTAGTGTTTCAAGGATGGAGCAAAGGATAGACGTTATCATGACGTAACTAATCGCTGTGCAGACTAAGTCAGATGTCCTAATCAGGGACACATTTCACGAGATTTGAGAATAGTTCTTGTTTACATACTTCTAAAAGGTAGACAGTAGAAATGGCTCTTGTCCGTGAGTATGTCTACCTGGATGAAAAATTGAAAGGCCCTCGACTAGTCGATGAAGGGAGATATCAATGGTTAAATTATGTGAAAGTGAGAGGATGGTTGCCGGAGAATAAACTATAGAGAAGAAGACAAATACTTTACAAGCACGTTATTAGTGAAAAAGAAAATACTTTAAACTGGCATTGCGCTGTTTACATTAGTTGCAATTATGAAGAATAAGAGAAGGAGGCACAGATATGAGACAAATTGTATTAAGTGTTCGTGTAAGTTAAGCTAGAGTGTGTCATGTCAGGAGCTATTTGGACGGTATGGAACTGATTTTATATTCCGGTATGACTCATGTGTCCAATGTTAGGATAAATGGTATGTATCTTGAAGTGTGGGGGCATGTGTATAAAGAACAAAGGTTGTTCAAAATCGGGAGCGAAGAAAATTCTCTTCCTTATAACAAACTTGTTTAACAAACACTTTTCTGAGAGTGGAAAATCTAGAAGTTATTATGTTTAATGGAATGAGATTTAGAGAGGATCGGAGTGTGATAAATGATTTATGGAGTTGAAAGCTACATGAGATATGATTTGTAGTCGTTTCAGATTTTAATAGTAATGAGATTTGGTTTAGGAGAAGTGAGACAGTATATCCAGAGGTCATGCTTAACTTATTCAAAACTCCATATGTCTTTCTGGGATTAACAAGAGAATAATTGTGTGATGGGTAATGAAATGGTGAGAAATTTTTATTGCGGGAAACTGGTAAAAAAAAAAAAGAAATAACTAAAAAAATAAAAACATGAATATCTATAAACCATAGCATAGGAAAAGTCCGTTATTTTGAATTGTAACTGTTGTTTGAAGGAATGTAAAGTATAATATTACAATCATAATAAATTAAGTTTGATTGATTTAAGGGCAGTGGATAATATAATATATTTATTATATTAATTAATAGTATAAGATATGTGTGTAAAGATATCTAAGGGTATGTTAGTATATATATATATATGTTAGTATATAATAGTATATTTTCTATCTACTCCGAACTCATAATAACTATATCATATTATACTATTATCTCTATTCAAAAATTATCCTATTTTGTTGCATGTGGGGTGAAGGACCGGAAAAAGGGGGTGAATTTTAATGTGGGGGGAGGAAGGAACCGGGACTGCAGACTCCACTCTCTTCAAAATTACCGCGCGGGGGTTGGGGGAAAGTACTCAGAGGGCGCGCGATCTTTCGCAGTAGCGGCTAGAGACGATCTCATAGGGGATCACTCGGGAGTTTATACCAAAGGACCAAAATTATAGAATAGTTATTTTTTTAAGAGTAATCATAAAGGTTAATGGCTTCTTATAATTACTCAATTTCTAGAAAAATTCTTTTTATTTTTATTTTTTTGTTATACTTAATAAATTTTATAAGGATTCAAAAATGTATTCTTTTTCCCTGTTGTCGCTATGAGTTTTGGATATATATATATTTTATTTATTTTTTTTTTTTTTTTTAAACTATTGGTAAAATGTGGACAGAATCAGATGTTTCTTTTCTGTATATTGGTGTTTTTATTGGATTGTGTAGATTTTAAAAATTATTAGGCATATTTGATCTTATGTCAGAGAAAAACGGTTGAGCGGTGCATTATGGCGTCCTTCTCCTGCGTGTCTTCTATTGGTCGTGTGAATTGGTCGAGCTGGTCTAGATCTTTGCTAGTCTCGTTTGAGCGGCTTGGTCAGCTCAGTCTTTTTAAGCGGATGTGTGCTTCACCGTGCGCTGTTATTGCGTCCCGTTACTATCTCCGTTCCGAGTTTCTCTTGAATTTTGCGTCAGTTGCTAGTAGCTACTCATAAAGTAAGTATAGGTGTTGAAAGTATTTTAATGTAGATATGGGATGCAGCTTGGAAGCATAGATTTACTCTAGGTTTAATATATCTACGTTAAATTATGTTAGATTTGACAAAGGCCATTGCTCGGAACCGATCCTGGAGCTGGAGCCGGAGCCGGAGCATACACGAGGCTGAGTTAGTAAACATTGGGTTAATAAAACAATATTGGTATCAATGTATATGTTTATAAGGAAGTAGAACTTGAATATGAGGGATTCAAAACTCTGAGTGGTATCTGAGAGTCCCTAGAAAGGGGTTTCCCTACGAAAAGCACAGAGTGAAACGTTAACTATTATATTTCTTTTCTAGTCTGAAACATGTATATTTGTTTGCTATTTTTATTATTTTATAAGTTTTATTTTGTTTGGCAAGTTTTTTTTTTATATTTATACATTTTATTTTGTTTGTCAAGCTTTTTATTATTTTATGTTTCATTTCGTTGTAATTTTTATTTATTTTATGTTTTTATTTTGCATTTATATTTTGTTTAAGCTTTTTTAAAATTTTGTAAGTTTTATTTTGTTTTAAATTTTAATTATTTTTCATTTTGTATTTATTTTACAAATTTTTTTATTATAAAACCTTTAATTTATTTTTAATTTTATTTTATTTTTTAATTTTTATTTATTTTTAAAAAATTAGTTTTAAAACTTTTATTTTTTTTTATATTATTTGTCTTAAAATTTTTTTTACTAAATCTTTTATTCTTTTTATGCTTATAACGTAAATAATATTAATTTATTGACCTTAAAGCAGTAAAGTACCCACCCTACCCCTCCCACCCATTAATGATTTATTGATCTATTATTTAAGTCATATTTTGTATCATTTTGTATAAACATAACATAAAATAAGTTTTTTGAATAAAATATCATAGTAAAGTGTGAAAGTTTATTGACCCTAAAGCAGCAAAGCAGTTAAGCAAACCACCCACCCTAGCCCTTTTACCAATCCATAATATATTGATTTATTGCTTTAAGTCATATTTTGGTATCATTTTGTATAAACATAAGCATAACATAAAAAAAACAAGGTCTTTGAACAAAGATTTCACTTTAACACATATTTTAAGAAGGGATTTTTAAATCTGGTGACTTTTAATGTATTACAAAACATTACGCAATAGTATTGCCTAACACTTTCAGAAGATAACATGAAATATTTTTAGGCTGATCCCAATATTAAGCTCCACCCCCTTTCAGAAAATATCAATACAAAGCATGAAAATAATAATACGCTATGTCCACTTGTGTAACATGATGCAATACCATTCATTACTGGTACACATATATACAACTTTTTTTTCATATTACTTGATATAAATTTATTTAATAAATTTTATTTTTAAATTGTAACTTCAATATTTTATTTTTCTTTCGACGTTTAATATTTCAAAGTTTTTAAAATGTTACAAATAAATGTAACATAAAAAACAAAGGATTTGAACATAAAACTTGTTTTATATTATTATATAATTGTAATAACCGAATATACTAACAAACATGTAATCATGGTTTCACTTTAACGTATATTCACGAAAAGACTTTAAAATCTTTAACTTGTCATTACCAAGAATAATTAACAACATGAACAAAGTTTTAACTTGTCAACAAAGCCAACATAACATTACCTGAACTGAGAACATAATATATCACAACAAACCTAAATACTTAACGTATGAATAAACTACTATCATTGACAAAGTTCAGTGTGTAATATCGATTAAGTACTTAACGCAAAACTTAGTGTGGAGTACACTAAGTACTTTCCATCATATCTATAACATATCAATGTTAATATCACATTAACATAGTAATATTTAACAAAACCTAACATCAATTTATCATAACCTAATCTGCTTAACATACTGAACTACGAATAAATTCTACACACACACACATTAATTATTAATTACTTAATAAATTATCTAGCCAAACAGCACGCTAACTTGCTGACCACATGACTGTTATATCTATAACGTCATGCATCTGTGTACCGTTTTCTAAACGTTATTAGAGAACATTTATATTTTAATATATATTTTCATTTTGACGGCTAAGACATTTATATTTTTCACATATTTAATAAACATTTCGTTTTCTTTTAATTTTTCTTTTAAGTTTTTATTATTCTTCTTTACATTTATATTTTGTTAAAAGTTTATTTATTTATTTATTTTATATTTTCATTTTGTTGTTTTATTTGCTAAATTTTTATTAAGTTGTGTTTTATTTTTAAAATTTCACTCATTTGTTTAAAAATTTTTTTTAACTTTTCATTTATAAAAATTCATATATTTCATTAAAAAAAGTTTTTAAAAGATTGTCGTACTAAAAATTTGTTTGTTTTTTTAAAAAGGTTTTTAAAACATGTTTTAACTAATTTTTTATTAAAAATATTTACTTTATTGACAGTAAAGCAGTAAAATAGTAGCGCAAACATTATACCCTCTCCCATAACCCATGACATTCCCTGTCATGCTTTATTTACTTACCGCTTTACGTCAAATTTGGAAATGTATTATACATATACTTAACATAAAAATAAGTTCTTTGCATGAACATAACATTCTATGTTTATACTAATTTTTTATTCTTTTTTATTAAAAATATTAGCTATAAGCGATTAAGGTCATAATGAAGTAACAATGCCACACAAACATTACCTAAAAATAAGTTCTTTTGTATGATCACAACATAAATTTTATTAAAATCCTTTTATTCTTTAATGTTTATAACATAAAAATAACATATCTAACACACCTTACGTATGAATAAACTGCTAGCATTAACAAAATTCATTGCATAATATTGGTAAAGTAGCTAACATCACCTTACAAAACTTAACCTAATCCTACTTTTCCAACATATCTCTAACATATCAGTGTTAATTTTACACTATCATAGTAATATTTAACAAAGCAACAAAAATTTATCATAAACTAACTATCTATCACTCTATTCAGCGAATAAATGTTAACAGAACATAATATTTAACAAAACTTAAAAAAAATTTATCATAACCTAGCTTTCTATCACTCTATTCAGCGAATAAATGTTAACATAACAAAATTTTAACACCAATAAAGCCTAAATAACATTACCTGAACTAGAAATATAACATATGATAACTTACCTAGCATACCTTGCAAAGTTCAGTCCGTAGTATCGATAAAGTACCTAGCATTACATAGCAAAACTTAGTATACCCATACTTTTCCAGCATATTTATAACATATCAAAAATATTTAACATCGACAGAGTAATATAATTTATCATAACCTAACCTAAATATCACAATGGGAAACTAATAAATGTTAACATAACAAGGTTTTCATATATCCTGAACTAAGAACATAATGTATAACAACAAACCTAACAAAAATAAAATTATTAATTATTTATGCATCAAAAATCATAAAAAAAATATTTGATGCAGTATGTTAAAAATAAAAGTAATAAAATAGGCCATGAAAAACAATATTAAACAGAGTGACGTATTTTTCGAACAAAAAGTATATATTTTAAAATTAAGCATTTAAATAAGGATCGAGGGCGAGACTAAAAACGAAGATGGTGCTACTTTGCAACTTTTTATTTTTTTTTCAAAAGATATTGACAATTCGCAGAAATCAAGTTGCAAATATATATATCTGTATATATATATATTTATATATATATTATATATATATATATATATATATATATATAATATATAATATATTATATATATTTATATATATAATATATATATATATATAATATATATATATTTATATATAATATATATATATTTAAAGACGCAAAATGTTTGGGTATCTGTAAAGGGTATCGGCAAAATTTACCGATTTACTGATACCTTACTGATACTACCATAAATTTGCTGATACCAAATACCGATACATCAAATCGACAGATACCAGGGATACCAGATACCAATGGTATCATTGCTCAAATAATATATAATATATATATATATACAATATTACTTTTGTATATATATATATATATATAATATATAGTATATATATATATATATATATATATATATATATATATTATATAATTTATATACGATATATATATATATTATATATTATATATATTATATATATATATATTATATTTATATATATATATATATATATATTATATTATATATTATATTATATATATATATATATATATTTTTAGTGTGATTGTCATTTATATATATATATATAATATTATATATATATATATATATATATTATATATATATATATATATATATATATATATATATATAATATATATATTATATAAATATATATATATATATATATATATATATATATATATATAAAACCCTATGTTTCATGGTGAAGATTTGTAATTCTTTTCCCTAACAAAGTTTGAAGGAAATAATGTAATAGAACAACCCTAAATTGAGGGGGAAATAAATTCTGCCCTGTGATTGGCCGATCTGTGACGATTAACTTCTATCCAACCAATTACAGCCGTGTCAAGATTATATATATATATTATATATTATATATATATATATATATATATAATATATATTATATATATATATATATAAATATATTATATATATATATATATATCATTATTATATACTATTAACAGAGGTGGGCATCATTATCAAAAAAGTTTAATTCCGTTACTGTTGCTCCGTTACTCGGAAAAAGTAATCCGTTTTCTTTTAAAAAGAAAAGTAACAAAGTGCCCTTACTGCGTTACTTTTAGCTATTGGCTACGACATTAAGTACGATATCTAAGGTAATTTATTGGTTTGTGTATATTAAATGTTCAACGATATTATTATTATTAAAAAACATACCCTTATGTAAGACCCTAGTGCACCTAGGACTTAAAGACTTAGTTCCTTTACATCCACCAACGATTAAATTGCACCAGCCACCTTCCTGCCATTCACAACTTCCTACTACACTCTGCATTCATTAGTTCCCTTTCATCCAACATATATCTTAAATATTTAAACTTAGACACTTGCTCCAGCTAAGCCGACAACATAACCTCACACCGAGGACTGTTCTCACTCACAACCATAACCTTACTCTTATCTACGTTTACTTCCAAACCCCTACTTCTACACACCCTGCCAAATCTTTCTGCCAATCCTCTCAAACTCTTCAGATTCGCCTCACAAAACCAAATCATCCGCATATAACAGGTAGGGCACCCTCCACTCTATTTTATTCTCCATCATTCTAACACCTTCCCCCTGCCACCCCCACCTCTAATTCTTTCATAACCCCATCAGTATACAAATTGAATAACCAAGGAGACATAACAAATCCCTGCCTCACTCCGCTATTAATATTAAAAAAATCACTTTCAACTCTATTTATTCTTACACACGCTTCACTATCGTCATACATACTTTTGAATCCATTCAGAAGATTACCACCAACACCTGCGATAGAGCTTCCCTATTAATCCTGTCATACGCCTGCCGCAAATCCATAAAACCTAAATACAATTTATTCTTTTTCTCCCTCATTTTTTTCAATTATTTGTTTCAATGTAAAAATTTGATCCACTCATACTCTACCACTTCTTAACGCATCTTGTTCTTTGCAATCAGTCTTTCAGTCACTCGACGCAATCCTTCGACCAAAATACCAGCATATATCTTTCCTAAAACGCTCAATAAACTAATTCCCCTATAATTCCTACAGCTACCCTTATCTATCTTACCCTTACATAAGGGTACTATTACTGCTCCCCTCTAATCCCTCGGAAGTATACACTCCATAAACGTTTTGTTACACAACTTCCAAATCCAATGAATCACCATATCAGTAGTAATGGGTACCGGAGCCAGAAAGATGGTTTTTACCACCCAGGGGGGGTATTTTCGCTCCCTAAGTACGTAGGGAGGGGCATTTTGGGCATCTCACGTAGGTTCGTGGGGGTATTTGTGGGCCTGGAGTAACGTCACGTGGTCGGAGACCACGTGCGTCTCACACACGCGAAGCGAGTGTGAGCATTACCCTCCTCAGGCTCTTTCCTGGAGGTATTTTTCGGCTTTGTGACTCGGTCACAGGGTCCCCGGCACTGTGCGTCTCACACACGCGGAGCGTGTGTGAGCATCACCCATGGTCACGTAGGTTCCTGAGGCGTTTCTGCCGTTCTGTGCTGTTCTTGGTGGGTATTTTGAGGCTTCACGGTCTTTCTGCCCTCCTCTACTGCTCTTGGTGGGTGGTTTCACTCTCCTCTGTTTCTCTCAAGGGTGTTTTCATCCTTCAAGTAGGTTCCGGAGTGTTTTTTACCCTCCTCTTCTGCTGCTCTTGATGGATGCTTTTACCCGTCCTCTGAGGCTTCCTCTGTGTTTGCTCAACCCTCACGAGGGTCATCGAGGTCGGGATTGTATTTTTACTTGCCCCCAGCGCCCCTCCGGAGCCTCTTTGGTTAGTGACGGCCACTACCACTTTTTTACTAGTACTACAAGTCATTCATGTTAGTGCACATACGTTCGTGCGCATATCATCTGCCTCCTCTTCCTTCTGCACCAGCCCCGCAGGAAGACACATCCAGAGCGGGACCAAAATGTAAATTTATCTTGCCACCGTCTAGACTGGATTCGAGCGACAACTACTACGCTAACTTCAACGCACGTAAACCGCTGGGCCAAGTGTTGAAGCCCATAAGACCTGGAATTAATTCATCCTTATAAAGTGTTCCATTGCCATCCATAGTGAGATATTTCCATACTTCATACTTAGTGAGATATTTCCAAACTTCATACTTAGTGAGATATTTCCAAACTTAAATGTAGAGAAGTAAACCTAAAAATACTGCATCATAAATCATACAAGTTATATATATATATATATATATATATATATATATATATTATATATATATAATATATATATATATATATTATATATATAAATATATATTATATATATATATTATATAATAACTATATATATATATGTATAGTAAATATTATATAATATTTATAATATATATATATAATTATATATATATATATATATTATATATTATATTATATATATATATATATATATATATATATATATATATATATATATATATGGGCTGAAGTTAAGATAGGGAATCTTGTAAGACATATACACGCATGTCATAGAGGGTATACAGCTTTGTGAGAGGCTCACTTGCAAGTCTCCTGTATACACCTATAAAAGCTTGGTGCCTCTATTTCAAACTCAAATTGTAACTGCGTAATATCATGGCACTTCTCCCCCATTGGGAGAAGCTGCCAAACAGAGAGGGGAGAGGCGGAAGGGCCAATGCCGCCCTGACACGCATCTCCCTCGAGGCTTTTTAGATAGAGGCTTCGTGCAATGAAGTCGTGCTTAGATTAGGAGTCCGTGCCCAATGTTGATAAAGTTATAATTACATGTGTTTTTAAAGTAATTTATAACGATATTATTGTGCATTCCCTATTCTATCATTTAACAAGTTGAAACATTCCTGTCAAATATCGTTTACTGATCAATAAAGCCATTACACAGTAATCTCTCTCATTAATTCACCGGCTGATTTAAGAGTCATTAATTAATAATCAGGAGGGTTAAAGCGAGTTTAACCCATATCCATTTTGGTAAACCCCAGTAGTGACAATGGGGAATTGTTCCCCCCTAATTTGGAGTCAGATTAGTTCAATAAATTACAAAAATTTCAAATTGCTGAAATTTTTTTTTTCCATTTTCTGTGTATTTAAGCGCTGAAATCAGTACGATTTTGACTATAATTAAAATTGTGTGAGTTAAGCAATTGCAACGTGAAGAAATAATTATTATATAAATCTTATAAATAATAAAGAAAGTCGTTGCTATATTAGTGCGGGGTAACATAAAAAAAATCCGTTACCGTCCGAAGATTGGTGATTTTCAAAACCAAGCTGTTCTAAGCCTAAAATTCAAACGTTTAGCTTGACTCACACGACTCCACAATAGAAAAGAGTCAGTAATCTGTACTTATAAAAAAATGGTCTCTACAAAGAAATTGACTCAGAAAGCTCAGGTGAAAAGCTCTTCGAGAGGAAATAGGGAAAAGGGAAAGACACCCTCTCCCCAGCCAACTCAACCCCTCATGGAGGATGGAGGGCCATCTGGTCTTTCATCTGAAAGCGAGCTCGATGTGACGCCGAAAAATTCCCGCCAAGTTGGGAGAACAAAGCGTTCTGAATATAAGTCACCATTAAAGACTTATAGCCAACTAAATTCCAATCAATTACCAATCTTTGATGCCTATGATGTCATTAATTGGCTAAGTGCTACAACGGCAATTTTCAAATTGAATCACATTGATGATTCCCATGAACGAGTTCGATTATTTTTATTAGCGCCAATATTACCAACAACTTTGGTATCAAAAATAAAATTCCCACTTCAAGGGAATGCTTATCAAATACTTTTGGAAGACATCGAGAGGACCTATCTCCCAGCATTGAGAAACAGAATTCGCGACGTTTTTAAGCAATGTATGCGGCCTGAAGAACTGCCTAGCGAATATCTCAATCGGGTAAAAGGAGTCCTTGGCAACAAGAGCTTTGAAGTCCTAATCGAACATAACCCAAAATTTGCTGTACACTTATTCCTCGAACAGATGCCCACAAACGTTCAGATGAGTGTGTATTCGTTAGCCGAAGAAAACGACTTGCACAGAATGGTCAAAGTGGCAGATGATCTGTATAAGAATTTTGTTCAAAAAGACAGAAGACAACAACATCAAAATTACGAACAAACTTGGAGTTCTGTAAATGCTGTGCGTACGCACACAGACCGACACGAAATAGACGCCACTTGTCCAAAGAATATCGCACAAAACCCGGTGCACACATGACACCGCCCAGCTCAGCGATAGCCATCTGTCGGGCCAGATGGCCCATCTTACGAAAACTGTGTCAGAGCTGGCGAACACTGTCCAACAACTGCTTCAAGGTCAACTCCACGCAGCTGATAGAGGTAATATGAGACGCGACAAGAGCCTGTCTAGACAGTCAAGGTCAGACAACAGTAATGGATATTCGAATACATTTAATAACGCTGTTCAAAACCTTTGTTATTACCATTCTCGCTATTTATATAAGGCGTATCGCTGTGAAGGCGTTGAATGTCCATTATACCCATTACTTCATAATAATGGTGAAAGAACCACCACACACTCCACCTCACAAAATTCGGAAAACTAGATAATCGACTGTCGACAATACCACCTCCTCAATACGACAGTCAGGAAAATCTAGTTCATAATAAAAGGGGTTTCCTTTTACCCAAAAGTTCAAATTATCAGCGATCATTACCGAAATGATGTAAAGTGCATCAAATTGAACTCAGAAATTATTAGTGCTGATATAACTGAAAATAATTATATAAAAAATAAAAACACTACTAATATTAATAACAATAGTAGCCAAAATACTACTAATACTAATACTACTACTACTACTACCAATGATAATAATAATAAAATAATAATAATAATAATAATAATAATAATAATAATAATAATAATAAAAATAATAATAATAATAATAATAATAATAATAAATAATAATAATTCAAATGACAAAAATCATCAAGACATTGAACCCACCTGTGCTATGAATTTTGGAAATATAAGCAGTGTTGTTAATAAAAATGAACTTGTGGAGAGTGATACCCTAAATAAAAATTGTGTTAACGGACAATCATCATCTGTAAATTTGAGAGAATCGCATGCTTCTCCTTCAAATAAACTTAAAGTAACACCCATAAGAAATGGTAGTAGTACTCAGTCTAAAAATATTTCAATTAATAAAATTGTTGTATTAAATGACTCGGCAGTCACAAGATGTTATGGTAAGATAAATAATACAAATTTTATTACAGCTGTGAACCCGTTGCATGAAGGGTATATCTTTTTTACATTAAATTTATCAAATAATATGGGTGTCATGGACCAGATAAGAGAGAGTAAGAGCGATAAAACAAATAGCTTGTTAAACCCCATCAAAAGCTCTATTAACGACCGCTGTTGTAGCAGTAAGAATGTTACAGCCGATGTTGTGGTGAACGAGAAGGTTTGTAAAATCGACGACTTAACCTCTTACCAAGTGTATGACACTATAAATAAGGTAGATTATCTACTTGACACTGGATTGGCCAAAAATTTTCTGGTTGGAAGTACTCTTGTAAATAATACGCCACCTCTAGGTTATATGTTCGCCGCAAATAATTTTAAAATCGTTATATATGATATTAAAACTATTGAAATTGATTTAAATTTAGGCAGAAAATATTTTGATACTTTTTATATAGCGAATATTGATGCAAATATATAAGGTTTGTCATTTTTAAAAAAATTTAAAATGCGCATTGACTTTAAACGAGACTTATTGATAGACTCAGTCACAAATAAAACTTTGAAATTAAATAAAAATATAAATTTTAACATTAGTATGCGCCATGAAAACCTTTCCATCTACAAATCTATTATCCTCCTCCTACCTCTGTGCACGTCTCTTGTAGTCCACCTCCTTTTAATGATATTTTATTGAAGTATAAAAATTTATTTTTGAACCCATATTTGCCCGAAAACCACCACCTAAAATTGAGACAAATGCAAAGATGGGATGAAATTTTTGAAAAGTATAAAAATAAGAATAACAGAATGAGCACAGCTTTGGATAGGTGAGGACGGTCTGCTTGTGGTGTGTATGGTTGGTGAACTACTGATGAAAAGACCGCTTTTATACCTGAAAAAGTATTAATAGAGCTGGCCAACACCTATCCTTATAAAGTGAACATCAGGGGACCCCCCGTCTCTCTCAAACCCCGCAGAATCCCCCACAAGCTATATTCACGAACCCGAGCAGAATTTGATAATCTTTTAGCCACATGTGTGTTGAGAAGAACCAACTCACCATGGTCGTTCCCTGTGAGTGTCCTTGAAAAGAGCCAAGGGCACGTCAGAATCATCTCAGACTTTAGAGAGCTAAACAAAAGAGCTGAGATCGAAACTTACGGCCTCCCCCATCTCCTAGTCGCCATGTTTACTCTGAAAGGAAGTAAGCTATACTCTAAGGTGGACCTAACCCAGGCATTTTATGGGATTCCACTCCAACCAGACTCTGAAAAATACTTCACCATAATCTCAAATATCGGCACATACAGCTATCGATGCCTCCCGATGGGGTTCGTCTCCTCACCATTTGTTTCAGGCCTTTATCGATATTCTGAGGCATGGGCTTCCAAACACGTGTACTTACATGGATGATATCCTCATACACTCCCAAACTGAGGAGTAACACAAAGTCCTACTTGAAAAAGTACTGAAGAGGTTACAATACTTAAACATCAGTATCAATCCATCCAAGTGTCAGATAGCTGAGCCAGAAATCGATTATCTGGGCTATACCATTGATGAAAACGGAATCAGACCAAATCATGAAAAGATTAGTGAAATAATAGATACTCCGAAGCCTAAAACTGTCAGAGAATTAAGGAGTTATCTGGGAAAGATAGGCTTTTACCGCTCATCTATAGTTTGCTTTTCAGATATTATAGCGCCTCTCAACCTCTTCTTGAAGGGAAAGCCCTATGGGAACCGCCGACTCAACTGGAATCCTGCGGCAGACAAAGCTTTTGAAGATAGTAAGAAAGCTATAAAAAACACAAATGCTCTAGCCTACCCAAGTCCCTCAAGCCCTTTCAAAATTATTATACACTCAACAGACGTGGCCGCAGGAGCCGTAATTTTGTCCACTACTGAAGGAGGTGATAAACCCATCGCCTTTTACAGCACGATTTTGTCGCCTGCAGAACGGAAATATGATCAAGCGAACCGGTTGTTAGTGGTTTTAACTAAACTTTTGAAGAAGTACGGGTACTTACTAGCTGGGAAGCTTATAACCATTGCAACCCAATCGAGAGAATTGTTGCAAAAATACAAAAGATGCAATGATTGCAAAAACTATAATCTGCGTGAAATCAGGAGTTTAAACCTCTTATCTGCTTACAAAGTCTCTTGGGAGTTGATCACTAAGAAGACAAATCCTCTCTCTGAATATTTATTACGCAATAAAATTGTTAATGAAGCTGCAAGCGTTGCAAATGACGATCAAGACTGCAATGTTGAAGAAGAGGCGGAGCCTCCAACTACGCCCCTCCCTCCGAGCGCTATGATTGGCTCAGCCGCGAGCGAACTGGCCAATCAGAACGACTCAAGCAAAACAATAACAAAAGGTGTGATAAACAGATTTCTGAATACATTCCATTATGAAGCACCTTCCCCAGGCCTAAAAAAAAGAGTTATGACCAAACCCTAAAGAAGAATGCGGCGTACGCCACGGACGTAAATTCCGATGAAAGGCAAAATGTTGGAGCTTTAAATGACCACAAAGCGCATTCTTCGAATACAATGCGTGAGAAAAAGTCCGATTTTGAAAGTGAAGGATTGACTGTAGATGAGGGACTTGAAATAGAAAAAGAAAATTTAGATAAATTTAATAATGAAATAAGTTAGAAAAATAGATGATTTAAATGATATTCTGCCAATAAACATACGAATAAATTTAATCCAAAATTTTAATGAAGCACACTTAGAGCTAATAAAGCGATTCAGAAAAGAAATAAATTACACCGAAATAAGTGAAGACCAATTAAAAGATGATTTCATCAATTCCCTACTTGAAGGTAATGAGAAGAGCTCCTTAATCATTAAAAAACAAGAGTTCTGGTTTAAGAAGAAACAGATATCTTTGTATGTCGATATCTTTCTGAATTATGCCCGAGTCATCCTACCAAGCGTCAGAGTTGCCGATCTCATCCGTATGACACACCTGCAAGGACACCTGGGTATCTCACGCTACCTTACTGCATTGAAAGCCGATTTTGTGTTTAAAAATATGCATTAGAAAGTTAAAGAGGTAGTCCGTACCTGTCCCCAATGTCAGGTATCCAAAATCGGGAGTGGGATCAATCCTATTTACGGAAAGTACAAAGAAGTATCCTATAAGTTTGAAGTTATTCATATAGATATCCTTAAGTTACCTTTCTGTTGAGGTACAAGTATCTATTAACTCTCATCGACCGGTACTCACATTATGTGTGGGCCTTCCCGCTGAAGGATATCACTAAAGAGACAATAGTACAAACTTTGATAAACCAGCTAATTTTGCACTGTGGAATTCCCAGCCACATTGTTTCAGATAACGGTGCAAACTTTACTTCACACTTATTTGGGAGCGTGTGTAAGCTATTAGGGATACTTCACACCACAACCAGCACATGCAACCCAGCGTCGATCGGGAAATGTGAGATGAGATGTTGAATAAGATGATTATTAACAGCATTAGAGCCATGTTAGCAGAGCCAGCCATGAAAACACAAGAATGGTTGGACGTCTTACCCTTCGTCTTGTTCGCTCTCCGGCTGGCACCCATCTCAGAGAGTGGCATCAGCCTAAGTAAATTATTATATGGCCAAGATATAAACATTCCCGACGGCTTAGTAAGCACTTCTGTCCCAGGCGGTCCAAAATCATACGACACATGCATTGAAAAAATAGCTTAATTGATGGCCAAACCCTTGGCTCAAAGAACAAATCTGCGCAATCGGAACGTCTTTCTCCCAAAGAACTTGAAAGATGCAAAATTTCTACTAGTGAAAAGTCAGCAAAATAATGTCGGAAAGCTATCCCCAAATACCACGGCCCTTATCGGGTTGTCAAAATCACAAATAGTAATGCTCATATAATAAAAGGTAATAAGGTGGTGGTTGAAAGTTTGAGAAATGTTAAAATCTTCTACCAACTAGTCTTCGACCCTTCTGACCGAAAGAAAAACTCGGAATAAATGAAATAGAGGAAGGAAGTGGGGGACAAAAGTAAATAGCTCTTGAGAAAAATGAGAGTCAAAGACGATGATGTGGTAACTAGTACGAGTACAAAATCAATTGTTAAAGGGTGTTATTTATCCATATTTTGTAGTTCTTTCTCCTTTTTCAAGTAGTCTATTCAACTGTTCTTTTTTCCACTTTCCTATGCATTTCATGTACCAATCAGAAGGGGGGGTGAGGAGAAATACCTGTGAAAACACAACCCCAAGCTTCACTTGTGGTTGTGAGGCAGTTATTTCTCTTCGCAACCGAGATCACCAAGATGGGGCTGAAGTTAAGATAGGGAATCTTGTAAGACATATGCACGCATGTCATAGAGGGTATACAGCTTTGTGAGAGGCTCACTTGCAAGTCTCCTGTATACACCTATAAAAGCTTGGCCCCTCTATTTCAAACTCAAATTGTAAATGCGTAATATCATGGCACTTCTCCCCCATTGGGAGAAGCTGCCAAACAGAGAGGGGATAGGCGGAAGGGCTAATGCCACCCTGACGCTCATCTCACTCGAGGCTTTTTAGATAGAGGCTTCGCGCAACTAAGTCGTGCTTAGATTAGGAGGCCGTGCCCAATGTTGATAAAATTATAATTACGAGTGTTTTTAAAGTAATTTATAACGATATTATTGTGCATTCCCTATTCTATCATTTAACAAGTTGAAACATTTCCTGTCAAATATCGTTTACTGATCAATAAAGCCATTACACAGTAATCTCTCTCATTAATCCACCGGCTGATTTATGAGTCATTAATTAATAATCAGGAGGGTTAAAGCGAGTTTAACCCATATCCATATATATATATATATATATATATATATATATATATATATATATATATATATAATAATATATATATATATTATATATATATATCTATATATATAATATATAATGAGAGAAGGGGAGAGAGAAGAGAGAGAGAGAGAGAGAGAGAGAGAGAGAGAGAGACGAAGAGAGAGAAGAGAGAGAGAGAGAGAGAGAAAAGAAGGTTGAATGAAGAAAAAAACTGTGAAAATTTGGTCGAAATATTGCATTATATTTTAACCATAAGTAATATATATATATATATATATATATATAGTATATATATTATATATATTAATTATATATATATATACTATATAATATATATATAATTATATATATATATATATATGAGAGGGATAGAGAAGAGAAAGAAGAAGCATCATAGAAACAGAAACTAAAACCTAAGAACAAAGAAGAGAGAGAGAGAGAGAGAGAGAGAGAGAGAGAGAGAGAGAGAGAGAGAGAGAGAGAGAGAGAGAGAGAGAGAGAGAGAGAGAGAGAGAGAGAGAGAAGAGAGAGAAGAGAGAGAGAGAGAGGAGCAAAGAGAAGAAGCATCATAGAAACAAGGAAACCTAAGAACAAAGAGAAGAAGCATATTAGAAACAAGGAAACCTAAGAGAGAGAAAAACAAAGAGAAGAAGCATCGTGGAAACAAGGAAACTTAAGAACAAAGAGAGAGAAGAACAAAGAGAAGAAAGAGAGATTCAAATTCCAGTCACAGTAAGCTACAAACTCAACACACACACACAGACCAAAGAGAAAGAGAGAAGAGCAAAGAGAAGAAAGAGAGAGGAACAATGAGAGATAAATGAGAGAGAATGAGAGATAAATATTCTAGCTTCCACTTGGCCACTTAGATTAATCATCTTGGGAAATTAACAACATAAACAACAACATCAACAACAAAAATAACAACAACAACAAAAACAGCAGAAACACTGTAACATCTCTACAGGATAACCTTCGGAATGCTAAGCTGACTATAACAGAAACAGCAACAATGAATTTTAATATATAAATTCACTGGCGAAAATTTACTTTCCACTTCAAATCTGCCTTTAAATTAAAATTATTATTATTATTATTATTATTTTTATTATTATTATTATTATTATTATTATTATTATTATTATTATTATTATTATTATTATTATTATTATTATTTATTATTATTATTATTATTATTATTATTATTATTATTATTATTATTATTATTATTATTATTATTATTATTATTATTATTATTATTATTATTATTATTATTTTTTATTATTATTATTATTTAGCATGTTAAGCATAAAAATGATATTCTTAAATTGAGCAAAAAAAAGTTTTCTACTTTAAAATTTATTGCTACATTATTAAAAAATACATGGGGTGTACATATATAAATAAATATTCTTCACCTCCATCCACAAATGTAACACAGTCTCCAGAAAGCTCCTTCCTTATAGTTGTTATTATATAATTGATCAGCCTCTTTCTTGCAAGCTCACCAAGATCTTGATCGGCCAAAGCACGTATCTTAGATGAAATTTTTAGATGGATTGGGAGGGGGATCTGCATTTTAAATCGTTCTACATTAACTATAAATGTTTTATACAACTACTCGTTTCCGTAATTTTCTCTATATGGCCGTCCAGTATGGGGATCATATTATTATACTTTAATGTTATATCGAAGTATATAGTTTCAAATCCTTCCTTCACTGCAGCTGAGGCACGCATTCGGTGGCTGTGGACATTATCTGACGCACACATAATACACATTTTGGAAGGGTTACGGGGTGTGTAAGGATGTCTAGATTATAGATTATAGTTCAGGTTATGTTATGTTAGCTTTATTGATGTGAAAACTTTGTTATGTTTGCAATTATTCGTTGGATAGTATGATAGTTAGGTTATGTTATTCTAATTTTTTGCAAAGGTTTCTTAAATATTACAATGTTAATGTAAAATTAACATTGATATGTTAGAGCTATGTTATTCGTTGGATAGTATGATAGTTAGGTTATGTTATTCTAATTTTTTGCTAAGGTTTCTTAAATATTACAGTGTTAATGTAAAATTAACATTGATATGTTAGAGCTATGTTTGAAAAAGTGGGTATAGATTAAGTTTTGTAGGTAGTGTTAGCTACTTTACTGTTGTTAAGTAGGGAACTTTGATAATGTTAGCAGTTATGGTAATATTAAATTAACATTAATATGTCATAGATGTGATAGAAAATGGAAGATATGCTAAGTTTTATTGTCAGTGTTAGTTACTTTACCGTTGATAAGCAAAAAACTTTTTAATGAAAGCAGTTTATTCGTAAGTTAGGTATTTTAAATGTGCTATGTTCTTAGTTTAAGTTTTGCTATGATAGCGTTATTGACGTGAGCACTTTGTTATGTTTGCAAATATTCGTTGGTTAGTGTGACAGTTAGGTTAGGTTATGACAAATATTTGTTAAATTTTGTTAAATATTACTATGTCAATGTAAAATTACCATTGATATTCTGGAAAAGTGGATTTAGGTTAAGTTCTGTATGCATTGTTAGCTACTTTGCCTTTTATAAGCTGGTACCTTTGTTAATGCTACCAGTTTATTCATACGTAAGGTATGTTAGGTTTGTTGGTTTACATTATGTTCTTAGTGTCAGGTTATGCCATGTTAGCTTCATTGATGTGAAAACTTTGTTATGATAGCATTTATTAGTTTGTCAGTGTCATAGCTACGGTAGGTTATGGTAAATTATATTACTATGTCAATGTTAAATAATATGGGAGAATATGATAAGTTTTATGGTCAATGTTAGTTACTTTACCGTTGATAAGCAAAGAACTTTGCTAATGAAAGCCTTTTATTCGTAAGTAAGGTGTGTTAGGCTTGCTATGTTCTTAGTTTAGGTGATATTATGTTAGCTTTACTGTTCTTAAATCTTTGTTATGTCAGCATTTATTTACAGTTCAATATGTTAATAAGGTTAGGTTACGATAATTTTTGTTAAATTTTGTTAAATATTACTATGTTAATGTAAAATTAACATTGATATGTTTGAGAAAGTGTGAATAGGTTCCTTTTTTAGATACTTTACTGTTGCTAAGTAGTAACTTTGTTACTGTATGCAGTTTATTCGTGTGTAAGGTATGTTAGGTTTGTTGTTGTACATTATATTCTTTGTTCAGGATATGATATGTTAGCTTTATTGATGCGAAAACTTTGACACGTTAGCATTTATTCGCAGGTCAGTATGAAAGATAGGCTAGGTTATGATATTTATGTTATATTTATACAAAATGGCTAACAAAATATGACTTGAATCAATATATCAACAGATCAATAGATCATGGATAAATGGAAGGGGTGGGTGGGTAGTTTGATTTATTGATTTACTGCTTTATCGCTTTTAGGGTCTGTAAACTATTACCATCTACTATGATTTTTATTTAAAGAACTTAATTTTATGCTATGTTTATACAAAAAGATACCAAAATATGACTTAAATCATTAGATCAATAGATCAATAGATCATGGATGGGATGAGTGAGGTGGTGGGTGGTTTGCTTTACTGATTTACTGCTTTAGGGTCAGTAAAACGCAAAAAAAATATTACGTTATAAACATAAAAAAGAATAAAAATTTTAGTTAAAACCTATTGTTTTAAAAACTTTTTTTAATAAAATATATAAAATTTTATAAATAAAAAGTTTTAAAATAGAAATTTAAAATAAATAAGTAAAATTTATAAAATAAAACTTATAAAATAATAAAAACATAAGAAATAAAACAACAACAAAAATAAATAAATAAAACTTTTAACAAAATATAAATATAAAGAAGAATAATAAAAGCTTAAAAGAAAATATAAAAGAAAACGAAATATTTATATTAAATATGCTAAAAATATAAATATTTTCCAACAACGTTTAGAAAACGGTACACAATTACTTGGCGTTATAGAAATAACAGTGATGTGATCAGCAAGTTAGTCTGAGGTTTGGCTGGATAATGTATTAAGTAAAGTGTCTCTATAAATAATGTGTGTGTGTACGTGTGTGTGTGTGTGTGTGTGTGGTGTGTGTGTGTGTGTGTGTGTGTGTGTGTGTGTGTGTGTAATGTTAGGTACTTTATCGGTATTGCACTCTGAACTTTGTCAGTGTTAGTAGTTTATTCTTACGTAAGGTTTGTTGTGATTCACTATGTTCCTAGTTCTGGCAATGTTATGTTGGATTTGTTTAGATGTGAT
Organism: Trachelipus rathkii; assembly: GCA_015478945.1. NCBI lineage: Eukaryota > Metazoa > Arthropoda > Malacostraca > Isopoda > Trachelipodidae > Trachelipus > Trachelipus rathkii. Next base: position 38,495 of record JABUQX010037700.1, read on the forward strand.
AGAAGATGGGAGATATGCTAAATTTTATGGTCAATATTAGTTACTTTACCGTTTCTAAGCAAAGAACTTTGTTACTGAAAACCTTTTATCCGTAGGTAATGTGTATTAGGCGTGTTATGATCTTAGCTTAGGTGATATTATATCAGCTTTACTGCAATTAAAACTTTGTTATGTTAGGATTTATTCATAGTTCAATATGTTGAACAGATTAGGTTACGATAATTTTTTGCTGAATTTATTAAATATTATTATGTTAATGTAAAATTAACATTGATATGTTAGAGATATGTTTGAAAAAAAGGGAGAATAGGTTACTTTTGTAGATACTTTACTGTTGTTAAGTAGGGAACTTTGTTAATGTCTGGAGCTTATTCGTGTCTAAGGTATGTTAGGTTTGTTGTTGTACATTATATTCTTTGTTCAGGATAAAGATATGTTAGTGCTTTAAAATATTGATGTGAAAACTTTGACATAGCATTTATTCGTTGATCAGTATGAAAGATAGGATATGTTATGATATTTATGTTACGTTTATACAAAATGACTACCAAAATATGACTTGAAGCAATAGATCAATAGATCAGTAGATCAGTAGATCATGGATGGGTAGGAGGGGTGGGGTGGGTGGCTTGCTTCGCTGATTTACTGCTTTAGGGTCAATGAAACGTAAATTTTTACGTTATAAACATAAAATAAATAATAATTTTAGTAAAAACAGAATGTTTTAAACAAATAAAACAAAAAAAATAAATAAAAATTTTAAAAACATATATTTCTAAATAAATCAAATCAAAAATAAATAAAACTTGAAAAAAAGTTTTAAAAAAATTATTTTTTAAATAAATAAAATTAAAATATATAAATAAAAACAAATAATTTTTAACAAAAATAAAAATAAAATGAAAAAGTAATAAAAATTTGAAAATAAATAATTTTATTCAACGAACTTATTTTTATGTTATGTTTATACAAAATGATACCCAAAATATGACTTGAATCAATAGATCAATAGATCAATAGATCATGGATGAGTGGGAGGGGTGGAGTGGGTGATTTGATTTACTGATTTACTGATTTACTGCTTTAGGATCAAATAAACTTATACATTTTACAATATTTTATTCGAAGAGCTTATTTATGTTATGCTTATACAAAATGATATCCTAAATATGACTTGAATCAATAGATCATGGATGGGTAGGAGGGGTGGTGTGGGTGGTTTGATTTACTGATTTACTGCTTTAGGGTCAAATAAACTTTTACATTTTATAATATTTTATTCAAAGAACTTATTTGTTATGTTTATACAAAATGATACCCAAAATATGACTTGAATCAATAAATCAATGGATCATGGATGGGTGGGAGGGGTGATTTGATTTACTGATTTACTGCTTTTGGGTCAAATAAACTTTTACATTTTACAATAATATTTTATTCAAAGAACTTATTTATGTTATGTTTATACAAAGTGATACCCAAAATATGACTTGAATCAATAGATCAATAGATCATGGATGGGCGGGAGGGGTGGGTAGGCGTTTTGATTTATTGATTTACTGATTTACTGCTTTAGGGTGCGTAAAACGCAAATTTTTTTTACATTATAAACATAAAAAGAATAAAAATTTTAGTAAAAACAAAAATTATTTAAACAAATAAAACAAAAATAAATAAAAGTTTTTGAAAAATATATATTTTTTAAAAATAAATAAAATTAAAAATTAAATAAAGTTTGAAAAATAAATAATTTTTTAAATAAATAAATTTAAAATAAATAAATAAAAAAGTTTTAAAATAAAATAATTTTTAAAAATAAATAAAATTGAAATAATAAAAATTTAAAAATAAAAAAAATTAAAATAAAAAAAATTAAACACAAAGTATAAATGTAAAATGAAACTTATAAAATAAAAATAGCAAACAAAATATACATGTTTCAGCTTAGGAAAAAATATATTAGTTGACGTTTATAAAAAGAAAATGAGATTTGAAAATAGAAATGTCAGTCTTCAACATTTGAAAAAAGGGTTATCTATGTGCAATGCAATACAAATGACGACCTGTACATGTAAGAACAGAATGTTTACTAAATTAGCACCGCACCGTCTCCAGTACCGGTGCAGGCTATGACTCATTTGCTACGACACATGAGGCTTCTTCTCCTTCCTCCTTCCTCCTTCTTCCTTCCTCCAGCTTATTCTGTTTTGGATTCCTTGCATTTCTTCTTTTTTATTTCAGTTGAGGATCCACCTCCAGGGGAAGGGGGATGGTCCCTAGACATCTATTAGGAACTTGAATCCCTCATAATCAAGTTGTACGTCCTTATACACATATACATTGATACCAATATTGTATTATTAAACGAATGTTTACTAACTCGGCACTGGATGCACCGCACCGCACCGGTTCATTTAGTTCGGAACTTAATTCAAGCTACGTACTCTAATTCATTCATCCTCTTCTATGCATTTGCTAAATTTCATTTATCTACGAGCATTTTCCTATTTGGAAGGGCCAGCACCCCCCTCCTGGGGATGCGTGGATACATAACATCATTTACAACGCGATTATGTCATCACCAGCTGGGTAACAAATTTGAGGGGTATACGTCAACTAGAACTCCCATAAATTGAGGGTAAAGGAAAAGTGTGGGTTATAAGACTTGTTTCTAGCCTTCTAAAAACTCAAATATCGGTCAATCTGATCTCAAAGTTGGTCTCACTGACCTTAGGAACATAATTTGGTCCATCAAACGTAAAAATCTAATGATTTTAGAGAAAATCCAAGTCATATCGGCATTTGACTTGGATTCCCTAGTCCTAACGCCTTATTGACCTCAAAATTGACTTTCCCGACCTCAGGAACCCCAAATTATACATCTCAAGGATCAAAATCTAACGATCTTAGAAAAATTCCAAATCATGTCAGCCATTGACTTGGTTTGTCCGGTTCCAGAGCCTCGGAAAACGCCCCGCAGACCCCAGAAACCTCTAATTTGATGCTTCAAGCATTAAAAACGCTTGAGATCCCGAAAAACGCGGGAACTTGCGGGTAAACGCGGGAAATTGCGGCGAACGCGGGTTTGAAACCTCAAATTTCGACATCAGGGATACCAAAATCGAACTCAGCGGGAAATAATATTCACTCTAGCCAGACGAAAAGCCGAAATCCCGAAAAACACTAAAAAGCACCAAAAAGTAACAAACATTCGTCTAGTGCCGAATGTTCGCCACCCAGTGATAGTAGAGTGGCTTCAGGTAGGAGGACGGGCGGTCGGTGCTTTATATATATATATATATATATATATATATATATATAATATATACTACTATTATTTATTAATAAAATATTAAATATATATATATATAATATATTTATATATATATTATATATATATATATATATATTATATAATATATATATATATATATATATATATATATTATAATAATAATAATAATAATAACAATAATAATAATAATAATCAATAATAATAAAAGCTAAGTATAGAAACAGGTGATAAGAACAAATAGAAATATTTAAGTAATCAATATTCTTTCAAAATAATCCTACCCTTCTTTTCTCAGTTTCCCTTCTTTATTTTATATATTTATTTACTTATTTATTTATGTTATTATTTATTATTGATTAATTTAAAAACAATTTTAAAAAAAAAAAAATTCAAATCCGAAACTCAGAGGGAAAAATATATACACGCGGACGAGACGAAAAATCGATATCCCGAAAGCACTAAAAGCACCAAAAAGTTCGTCGAGTAATATATATATATATATATATATATATATATATATATAATATATATATAGTATATAATATATATATTATATATATATATATATATATATATAATATTATATATATATATATATATATATAGTATATATTATATATATATATATATATATAATATAGGAACTTCTCGCTTTAAAGGGTAGTAAACCGATATATATCGAACGACAATGTAATCGATTTTTTTTTCGAT
>JABUQX010037700.1:47500-50000 GCA_015478945.1 Trachelipus rathkii
ATATAGATTCTACAATATCATTCTATGCATTATTTCTATACCAATATTCTATTTTCTATAATAAATTTATAATAAACCTATTCCAAGAAATTTATAATATATATATATATATATATATATATATATATATATATATATATAAAAATATATATATATAATATATATATATATATATATATATATATATATATATATACATATATATATATATATATATATATATATATATAAATATATATATATATATATATATATATATATATATATATATATATAACATATATATATATATATATATATATTCTTCTTGTTCTACATATATCTCTCTATATATATAACATATATATAAATATATATATATATATATATATATATATATATATATATATATATATATATATAACAACATATATATATATATATATATATATATATATATATATATATATATATATATATATATATATATATATAACATTCTTGTATATCAATAAGCTTTTCAAGAATAGAAAGTGTTCTAAATATTATAAAAAAAAACGACAACAACAAAAAACACTAGCACCTATATATTTCATCATTAAAATATATTACAAAATGTTTCTATTTCTCAGGGGTACCACTACACATGCCAAATAAGTCTGGGGCGAGATGTTTGCACACGGCGGCCCAGAGGGGGCACGTGGGAGTAGTTCACGCTATTTTACAAAAAGGAGAACTGGTGGACGCCTTGACAAATGTAAATTAATAATTTAAGAAATGAGTAAAAATAATACACAAATTAATATATAAATATCTTGAAACAAGTATATCTAAATAAGAATATATGCATTTACTTTTATATTTACCTTTTTATTTATTTATTTTTTTTCAGGACGGGTACACAGCCTTACACGTTGCTGTTCAGTACGGGCGTGCTAATGTGGTTGAAGCGTTACTAGGATGGGGAGCTAACCTAAGAATCAAAGGTAAAAAGTTACAGTCACCAACATGTTCGAAAACACAAAACAAACCTTCTTTTGCCTTTTGTAATCGTTATGTTTCTTTATCCTGTAATCATTCTTGGAGGTGGATTACATTTATTTTTCACTTAGCTAGTTTCTAAAAGGTTGGTTGTTCTGATGCATCTTTACAATTTCTTCACACTTTCTCATTTGCGATAATAGTGTCTTTCGCCCTTGTATGGAGTACACACCACACATTTAAAAAAAAAAAAAAAAAAGGATGTCTATATGACTTCATTGATATAATTCTGATATTGAAATTCCTCCAAATAGCTACTGCTATTGAATTCAGGGAAAATAATTTATTTATAGTTTTTGAATATTTTTATCTTCTGTAATTGAAAACTTTCAATTGATACCTCTAAACCACGGGTTCCCAACCTGGGGGTCGCGAATGATTTTCAGAGGGGTCGCATTGGTTATTTTTATTTGCATTATTACTTTTTTTTTTTTAATTTGGTTGCCGTTTTTATTTTCTTATTAATTTACAAATTGCAAGTAAATCTCTAAAACATTGTCATGTTTGAAAAACCGTGCAGCATGGTAGAGGAATCTGAAGGTGAACTGTATGAGAATCTGAAGGAGGGAATTACTGGGCACGTAGGATCTCTTGAAAAGGAATTTCAGCTGGACTTCCCTGAGATTACAGAAGAAGAAGAAAAAGCTGCGCTGGTTTGAAACCCATTCTTTGCTTCCCCTTTCTACTCCGCTTCCCTGAATGTAGCAAGAATTCCCGAAATAAAGGATGAATTCTTGGATCTCCAAAACGATTCCTCGGAAGGAGATTTGTTTTGTGAAAAATTTCTTCCTCAGTTCGGTTGTGCTCTGTAGCAGTCATATTAAAGTGTCTCCATGCTCGCATTTCTAGTTTTACTTCCATTTTCATCTACATAGTCTGCAAAAATTGATTTTCAGGCTAAAAGATATCAAAACAAAAGAAAAAAACATTAAATGTTGAGGATGACATGAGGTTAACTTTAACTAACACTCAGCCGTAATTTTTTAAGCTGGTATCCGAAAATTAAATACATCCATCGCATTGAATAATAATATAATTAAATATTATCTTAGAAATAAATTCTGAAAAAATCTATTTGTAATGTGCTTTCTTTGCCCTACTAAAAATGACTTTTAATGATGATGCGGCGGTGGGTCGCAGGCTGATTGCAATTATACAAAATATGTAGCGAGTAGCGACACGAAAAAGGTTGGGAACCAATTCTAATTTATATAAACGAAAATAACTTTTGGATTTTTATAACTATCCATCCAGCTTAACAGCATTAATAAAATGACTGTATTGTTACATTTATTGAATATCGTGCAGTAGGACTCTAATTTTATCTCGTGTTTGATAATTATATATTAATTTGCACATTATGGTGTTTATTATTAATTAGTGAATTCTAATAAGAATTTAAAATATTATTATTATTATTATTATTATTATTATTATTATTATTATTATTATTATTATTATTATTATTATTATTATTATT
>JABUQX010037700.1:55000-57669 GCA_015478945.1 Trachelipus rathkii
CCTATGCCCGAGTGTAAGCTGGAATAGCGCGGCATGTCCTATCTTGGTGGATGCATATATTCAACATAGGAAGTATTGTCGTCTTCTTCTTTTAGCTCATCATGGTGTAGTGGTCAAACACATAAGCGTTTATCTGCTAGGGTCCAAGTTCGATTTCCAGCAAGGTGAAATGCTTAAAAGGGGTATATATATATATATATATATATATATATATATATATATATATATATATATATATATAATATATATATATATATATATATTCATATATACTGATTATATATATATATATTAATTATATATATATATAAATAATATATATTTTAAATATACTATAATTATATATATATTAATATATATATATATATATTAGATATATATATAATATATATTATATATATATAATATATATATATATATATATTATTATATATATATATATATATATATATATATATATATAGGAAACATTAGTTTTTTAATGCTAAAGGTTATTTTTACCATTTACAAATCACCCCAAAAAATGTAGTTTCCCCTATTCATATAATTATAAATTAATTAATTGATTACTTAATTTAATTATTTATTTATTTATTTTTCCAATAGAATACGAAAGGAGAAACTGCGCTTCATTATTTGGGCAAATTGAAGCAATCAAAATCTGGGCAGGATAAAGAAATGTCTCGTGTGCTTCTTTCTAATGGCGGAGATCTTATGCTTTATACACACCAGGTCAGAAATTTTATAATGCTCTAATTTTTTTTTTATAATAGTTTTAATTTTATTTAAATATGAATATTTATAAAGTATAGATAGTATTTTAACTTATTAAATTGTGTGTCTTTTTTTGCCAGTGAATTGCTTTGGGCAATTTATGTATTGTTTTGTTTGAAAATCCCTTTTTGTTTTATTTTGTTTGAGGGTGTAGACAATATTTTACGATACTACTACTACTACTACTACTACTACTACTACTACTACTACTACTACTACTACTAATAATAATAATAATAATAATAATAATAATAATAATAATAATAATAATAATAATAATAATAATAATAATAATAATAATAATAATAATAATAAAAATAATAATAATAATAATAATAATAATAATAATAATAATAATAACAATAATAATAATAATACTAATAATAATAATAAAGACGAATTGAAGTCATTTTTCAAACAGTTAGAAATTAATAAAAAAAAAAAAAAAAAGAAAAACGATTCTTCGAGTCCAATAATTCAAAGCTCTTGCAAAACATATAATTTAATATATGTGATATATTTTTCAGATGTATATTATAGTATATTCTTTTGATATATTAAAATATATTTTTTTAATATATTTTTCAATTAAAAAGAGATGCTTTTCTTTTTAAGATATATTTTACATATCAACCATACCAGTTACTAAAATTTTTAAGGTAAATTATCATATTTATAAAGATATTTTTTTCGTATCAACTAAATATATATTAAAATATGTTTTTAATATATATTTTTCAGATAAATAAAGATATATCGTTTTAAGATATAATTTTTCATATCAACCATTATTAAATTAAGAAATTTGCTTTTTCTTCCTCTCTCTAAAAAAAAAAATAAATTATAAAAATTATTTTCATTAACTTTTTTTTTCCTTTGGATTCTACTAGACCTACTGTTATTAGTAGTAGAAATACTACTACTACTACTACTACTACTACTACTACTACTACTACTACTACTTCTACTACTACTACTATTAAGACTATTTTTACTACTACCCTTACAACTGCTATTACTATTGCTGCAACTTTTTTACCTACAATAATTATAGTAGTTACTAATCTATTAGTCACCTTGTTTCAAAACTGTTTTAAGAATATTTTAACGTTATTTTTTTTATTAAAAAGAGATTTGTTTATTTATCTGTTGATTTGCTTATTTATTTAAATATATATATATTATATATATATATATATATAGATATATATTAATTTAATATATATATATATATAATATATATATATATATATATTAGACGGTTGTAGCGGAATAGCGCTCATCCGCATTAATGCGGTATCCGCATCATTTTATCTCTATCCATCCGCGATTCGCATCTGCTATGAATTTTTTTGCGGATAGCGGAGTATTCATTTAATGAATGGTTATGAGACTAAAATGTCCTTCAAACTCTCCGTACAACGGCAAGATAAACTGCCAGCATAAAGGCCTGACAGGGTATGATAATGCGATTTATAAGGTAATGTGTATTACTTTCCTAAACCGTTTGAGAGTACTAGGACTATTAGCTCAGAAGTTGTTGTTTGTTCAGACGGAGATTCTCTAGTTGCACGATGAAGCTGCGTAAATACTGCTTTTAAAAGTATGGGACTTTCAAAAGGGTGAACAGAAGCACTCATGCTCGAGATAGACCATTAATAGATTATCCAATTCATGCAAAACGTTACGCTAAGACGCAATAGCAACTTTTCGGATTCCTAGATACAAAACCAACGTCACATTTTCCAGCAGAATTTGAACACGTGTTTCACAGAGGCGTTAATTATTAGTATGCTATATGTGATGAAATACTGGCTAAATGCAGAAAATTTCACCAGCAATAAAAAGGAAAGCCATCACATGAAACAGACACACATTTTACCATCTGTTAGCGA
>JABUQX010037701.1:0-13734 GCA_015478945.1 Trachelipus rathkii
CGGTGCGCTTTTCGTTCAGTTCGTTTGGGTGTTTAACCGTTTCGCATTTATCGTGAACTTTTTCGCGTTTTCTGCGCCGCTTCATGGATGGCGGGTTGAGTCTAAAGCTAAGAGACTAATAGCTGTCCCTACTTTCAAACTCTCTTGACCCTCTATCTCTGTGACTTGACGTAACGTTGGCGCATCTCTTTTCTATAGGTACTACAGCGGCACATGCTCGGGGGTTAACCTCTCGCATTTCACCACCCTTGCGTTGCCCAAGTAGCACAAGGGTGCCTTGCTCTCGCACGAATTTTGCGTGAAGTATTGTGAACTTCAAACTTGTTCGTTGTAGTGCCTCTTTCTTTCCAACTACTTCTGTTCTGTGAGAGGAACTCCTTGCCTTCTTCTGTTTTCCAACTATATTTAATCTTCACTCTATTTAAAGCCCACGTCTGCACTCACCTGAGAACTTTGCGTTTGACTGGGGATTTGCTGGGTTTTTCAATGCTTTATTTTCCAACCCCCTCCTTGAGAAGGGCCAGCCCATGAGTGGTAGTGATCTGTAGATATATATATATATATATATATATATATATATATATATATATATATATATATATATATATATATATATATATATATAAAGAAGGAATAGTTATATAACTTTATCATAATAATAATAATAATAATAATAATAATAATAATAATAATAATAATAATAATAATAATAATAATAATAATAATAATAATAATAATAATGAGTTCCTTCGACTGTCTATAATTCCAAAATTTCCACTTCTGAACGCTTGCTTAGTATTATTAAAAAATAATCAATTGTTTAATAATTACTGAAAAATGCAATTATATATATATATATATATATATATATATATATATATATATATATATATATATATATATATATATATATATATATATATATATATATATATATATATATATATATATATATATATAACCATAATTGATGGGAAATAATTGGGTTCAATATAGACACTCGAAGGATCCAAATTCTAAATATATTTAAGGGTGAGAGACTATATTTAGCACTGGCCAAAAAACGTACTCTATAATTTTTCAAAATATTCATTTTTTAATACTACAAAGAAGAAAAATTCATATATATTTTCACTGAATTAGCAATATAAGAATCGGTAATAGTAATCTTTATACAAAGATACCAACAGATTCAAGGTTGATGAACAGTAACAGTTGTTCAAAAATTGTCGGTAAGGAAGCTTCACTGAAACATTATTTAATGTTCAGTTTTAACTTGCACCGTTTATTACAATATTTTTTCTATAAAAATATATTTTCAGATGAAGTGAGGTTACAATGCCTACGTCACTGCAAAAAAAAATTAAAATTAAAGCCTTCATCCCTAATACTGAAGGGAGAGAGAGAGAGAGAGAGAGAGAGAGAGAGAGAGAGAGAGAGAGAGAGAGAGAGAGAGAGAGAGAGAGAGAATACTCCTACTAAGAATTTTAAAAACTAATTACAATTCTAATTACCATTACTTTTATCAAACTGTTGATTGAACTCATATACACAAATAAACTTATTCATATACTATTAAAAAAAACAATAATATGACTATTGAGTCGCGTGACTCAATTATTAAATCACCCTTCGGTAATCAACGAAACTTCATTTCAACTCTCGCCGATCGGACGAAAATTGTTTAAGAATCTATTTATTTATTCATTCAAAATTTATATGAATAGATTTAATTATTAAGACAAATTATACATGATTAGAAAACCGAGAGTTTTGTGATTAATAAAATCTAGTTAACTTATATATCAAATTACCAATAATAATAACAATTGAATAAAATATTTCAATTATGAATTAAAAATTTTATGCGTTCACTACGAAAGGTCAGCCCCAAACATGGCTAACAAACAACAGAATGTCCGCTTCACCAAACAAATCATCAATCACTCTAATCGCCATTGACAGCCAACTCGGCAGCCCCCCTCCCACATCTACTTAACTAACATTGCCATACCATTCAACAAAACTCACAACATCCTCGGAGTAACACTTGACACATCTCAGTTTTACAAAACACATAGACAACATAATTTCATCAGCAAACAGGAAACTGAACATATTAAGAACCATCACCGGCACAGACTTTACAAACCGACAAACAGACATCCCACTACATACTACAAACAACACATACGTTAACTCTAAACTCCGCCCCTCCAACTTGACCCACTACTGACTAAAAACAACATAAAGAAACTCCAAACAATACAAAACAAAGCACTATGAATCACAACAGGATGTACATCAATACTACTACTACTACTACTACAACAACACCTACACGAACGAAGAAACCAAAGTACTACCCATAAGCATACACCTGGATATGATAGGCACACAATTCTTTGACAAAACTCAAACACCCCAACATCCATGTCATACTGTTCTCTCCAATCCCTCTACAACAGACTTAAACAACCTCCTTCTTCACCAGCTTAACTTTACAAACAAATCCTGAACAACCCCACCTCCACTAAGTAACACATCATAGACCAAACAAATCCACACAACACTAACAGAAAGCAATCTAAGACGCAGACCACCAAGCAACATATTAAACAAACATCCACCAGAAGTAGAACCAGAATTTAGTTCAGTTCCAAGAACTAGTCAGTCATCCTTGGCCAAGATTAAGATGCGACCAGCACCCAAACATTTACAATATTACAAACATGGATTCAATCTCAACCAAACCACTACAAATATCTGTTCAAACTGTAACCAGGCCCCGGAAAACATATCCCACTTTCTACTCACCTGTTAATCTAACTCTCTGCCCAGAGCAATCTGGAACATTTCAGCCCTGGATGATCTGTGGATGAGGCCGGTTGCGGCGGGATATCTGGATGCGGTATCCATCTTCAAGAGACAGAGTGTGGTGAGGGGGTGAAAATGAGTAAAAAAATAAATATATATATATATATATATATATATATATATATATATATATATATATATATATATATATATATATATATATATATATATATATATAAACATATATATATATATATATATATATATATATATATATATATACCGTAATATATAATAATTATATAACTATAACTATAACTATAACTATATATATATATATATATATATATATATATATATATATATATATATATATATATATATATATATATATATATATATATATATATATATATATATATATATATATATATATATATATATATATATATATATATATATATATATATAATAACTATATATATATATATATATATATATATATATATATATATATATATATATATATATATATATATATATATATATATATACTATTCGAGATGTCGAGGAAGCTTAATTTTTGATATCCACTAATGCGAATTTGGATATCAGAATGTAAGCATCAGCAGGGGCGGATGCGGATGAGGATGCAGATACGATTCCTCAACGTTTTACCTAACATACTGTAAAAATATTAAATCTAAAACTTAAAAGATAAGCATTTTCAAACATTTGAAATTCCTTTAATAATTCTGGCCCGGTAATGATAGTTTAATTTTTAATACCGAAAAGAATCCGAAGCATCGAGGAATAGAGACGGGATTTAGTAGTTTTGTAAAACAGGAGATTTCTGGATTCTCGACGAAGATAAAATCCCATCATGCGTCCAATCCCATAAACCACAACCGTCCCCTTCCCCTTCCCCACATCAAACCTCCCATTTGCAGACAAATAGTGATTAAAGCAAGTCGTTAATTTTTTTTTGTACCTTCACTGAAAAGTTAAACATGTTCAAATGGTGCTTTTTTTGGATACGTTTTTCATCAAAATCATGTACGGCCATTCGGTGATTTTTTGGACAAATTTCTGGTAAATATTATGACAATAATCTGTCATCAATTTGTCATTTGACATATTCTGCTCTGTAAAGAAATTGGTGAAAAAAGATGGACTAATTTTGCCTTCTTCATTTCTTGGACAAGTTTTTAAGAAGACACGTCCAAAAATTTGTCCATCAATTATAACATATGTTTAAAAATCTCTAATAGGACAAATTTTTAATCACGTTCGACAAGTTTACTTTTATATATATATATATATATATATATATATATATATATATATATATATATATATATATATATATATATATATATATATATATATATATATATATATATATATATATATATATATATATATATATATATATATATATATAAAGTTTATGACGATATTTCCTCATATATTTGCTTGCATCACTAAAGATTCGCTTGTCAAACATTGCTGGGAGGATGCACTTGGTAGCACTCGGCAAGTTTGCTTATTTTAGGAAACTTTTCACCCATATATTTTGCACCATTCGAGAGCATTGGAGCTTAGTGCTCTCTTTTCATTAGAATACAAATCAATCGTTTTTTCAGCTTTTTTATTGTCTTCAGTCTCTTGATCAAAGTCAGTGTTTGATACACAAAGTTATTGAATCATTTATTAGAGAATCAAATACTATTTATTCCTTCCTCAAAAGGTTCCAGAACTTCAATAGCAACCACAATGATGATCCCTCAAAAGGTTCCAGAACTTCAATAGCAACCACAATGATGACCCTTCCTCAAAAGGTTCCAGAACTTCAATAGCAACCACAATGATGAACAATCTTCGTCTGTTAACGTATTTTGAATTATTTTCTGAAATAAATTTGCGTGTAGGGTCAAACTTCCCCTTATTTTTAAATATGTTGTATCATTTGTACATAGTATTCTGTTCCGTCTCGTGGGTATATAGTTGATAACATTCAATTTTAGTTGTTGTATATAGTTGATAGCATTCAACTTTAATTGTTGAAGCTTTTCTGAGTTTAATGATATAAATATAAAATTAATCTCCTATACTCGGGCATTGCAGTTATTAAATTATAATTAAATTTCAAAAAGGATACATTAGATTTCTTTTCAGCAGCAAAAAATTCTATCATCCTCTAATTTATTTTATTTACTTATTTATTTTATTTTATTCATATTATTTTTAAAGGTGACGAACAACCTTCCTGAAATAGTCGAGGAATGTTTCATTCAAGGCTTCACAATGGCAAGAGAAACAATGACTGGTTGCTTGACTCTGTGTCACCAGAACCCAAAGTGCTTACTCGCTTGCAAATTAGGTAAGCTAATAATAATAATAATAATAATAATAATAATAATAATAATAATAATAATAATAATAATAATAATAATAATAATAATAATAATAATAATAATAATAATAATAATAATAATAATAAATAATAATAATAATAATAATAATAATTTATATTAAATAATAATAATTATAATAATAATAAATAATAAATAAATATAATAATAATAAATAATAATAATAATAAATAATAAATAATAAATAATAAATAATAAATAAAAATATATTTATTACTTGTTAATTAAGTTCTCTAATTCAAATAAACAAATAATTATAAATTCTAAGTTTTGGTTATGACAAGGATTCCGTTAATTTTTACCATTGTAGAGGAGCAGGAGAGAGAGAGAGAAGAGAGAAGAGAGAGAGAGAGAGAGAGAGAGAGAGAGAGAGAAGGAGAGAGAGAGAGAGAGAGAGAGAGAGAGAGAGAGAGAGAGAGAGAGTTAATAAATCATAAAAGAATTTGATTCCATCCAAAATATATACGACGAGTACTCCATACAAGGATGAAAACGCTTTTTTAAGAAGCAATCACACTTAAAGGCGGTGTGAAAAATCTGAAGATACTTCAGAATACACTAAACAATTAATAATAACATAAGTCTTAGTTGATGGTGATACCAAATCAAATAACATTTCCTTTGAGACAGTTCTGATAATTTTCAGCTAATAGGTCTTGCAAAAATATCATATAATCATATATATTATAATATATTATATTATATATATATAATATATAGTATATATTATATATATACTATTATCATATAATATATATATTATATATATACTTATATATATAATATATATATATATATATATTATATTATAATATATATATATATAATTATATATATATATATTATATTATATAATATAATATATTATATATATATATATATATATATATATAATATAATATATATAATACTATATATAGTTGTTAAATATTGCATAGTCGCAATTTATTATTTAGATCTTAAGACAAAGAACATAAAGTGCGGAAGGGTAATATCCCTGGCCTAGTCTAAAGCTAGATATAAGCTTGTTAAAAATTTTAACTTTGTTCTAAAGATTTTAGTTTATTTCTTTTTAGGCTTTGGTGATAGTTAAACTGTACTTGGTAAAATAATAGGTACAGGTTAGAAGCCTAATAATAAAGAAAGTATTGGTAATGCTCTAAGTGTTGATACTCTGTGGGACTGTAAAATGAGGTGAAATATGTGAGTGAGCTGCCCTGTTTGTGTTTTGAAAGCAGAGAATGGTTTGTTAAGGAAGGAGATTGCAAAGCTTGAGTGAAAATATGAATGGATTAAAAGAAGAAGAAGTATTTGAGTTGAGAAAGGAGGGAAGTGTTTCAGGAAAAAAGTTAGTAGGGAATGCCGAGGCGAGGAGGGAGCGGGACCTAAGGGTAGACAGGAATAGTGGATTCACTCTAGGCAGGGAGAATGTAGGGGGGAAAAGGATAAGTAGTCTGAAATAGGTCTGCAGAAATGAAAATATAGAGTTGTAGGAATTAGAAATAATAGTTAAAAGATGAGGATCTCGAAGTCAGTCAGCCTGTAACCTGCAGTAACAGGTTCGACTGTTTTCCAGATGGGGAGGGATTAGAGAGGGCCAAAGGTAATGTTGAGTTTTCTAAAGGGAAAGACTGATACCATGTGCTAAGTTGGAGACTCTATGATCACGATACCTAAGATAGGACTTTGTCCAAAGTAAGAATAAAAAGAACGAATGAAGAGTATTTTATCCCAGGTGCCAGAGTTGAAAGTGAATATCGTGGATTAGGATAGATAGAGAGTTGATTAATTACAAACTTGATTCAGATGTGATTGTGGCATGTGGGTACAAATGATATAGCGGACATAGAAGGTCAGAAGAATTAATAGCAGATTATAGGAATGATGTCAGAAATGAAAGCTTATGGAAGAAGGTGCATGATTTCTGGGTTTTTACCTAGGTTAGGTGCAGTCAGGAATGGGGGAGTAGGGCTTTAGGTGTAAACGAAAGGATTTAGGAAATTATGTTTTCAGAAAATATTAGGTTTTTTGGATTTGTGGAGAGAATTTCTGGATAAGATCTTTTTGCAAGCAGATGGAGGTCACTTGAGTCGTAAAGTGTTGAGCTTTTCAACACCAGTTTGGAGACTTGTTTAGCAAAAAAATAGGTAAAGTTGGGGGTGATGGGCTAAAATCTGGATAGCGATTAATAGCAATGGTAACAGGTAATAGTGGTGATATACAATAAAAACTCAGTGTTGTTACAGGCTCCAACATAAGGATGATCGCAAATAAAAATAGCAGCATTTAGAATATCAAATGCTCGTTTACAGCAAAATGCTCCCATAGCCTTAGACATAAAAAAGATGAGCTTGAATTAGTTATACCATAGAATGAGAATCTTGACATTATTTGCATAACTGAGGCATGGTAATGAAGAATTATATGGAGGCTCCTTTCAGGATATGAAATGGACGGATATTCACTTTATTTTATACCAGCGTAGAGGAAAGAAGGGATGGGGGGTGTGGCGCTTTATATAATTAAAAGCAATATTCAATTCTGTATTAATGACTGAACTTTAAAATTAATAATGATATTGAATCGGTATGGGTAGATATCCTTATGTCAAATAAATCAATTAGAATAGGGGCATTTTATAGACGCTCCTGCCAGAGTCAAGAATTAGACTCCGAAATTGAAAATTGAGACAGCATGCCACCGTAAAGAAAAAGGTATATCATAATGGATGATTTTAATTTACCTGGCATTCAATGGGATTCCTTGGTCTAATCACGGACCATAGTTGTTCAGTATTTATAAATTGTATACTAGATAACTTTTTAGAGCCAGATTGGTCCATGAACCCACAGACACGATGCACTATGACTTAAATATTAACAACGAGAAAGCTATGGTGGGGTGAGGTTAGAGTTGAGGAGAATTTAGGACTAGTGGAACCTAATATAATTAACGATTTAATATAAATTGTGATATCTGGGCCGCAAATTGGCAGTTAATGAAGGAAAGGATCTTAGATGTTCCGAAATATATGTGATTTTACCAAATTACGAAACATGCTGCTTAGTTTAACTGACTGGGATAAAGAGTTCTAAAGACCAAAACTGTTTTATTCATGTGGGAACATTTAAGAATTTTAATGAATATTCAAGTCAGTATGTTTTTAACAGATGAACCCATTGAGGGGTGCGAAGAGAAAACCTGTTTGGGTGGAATAGAGAGATATAGTTGATGAAATAGAAAAGCGTAGATGTTTTAAAATATTCAAGGGTAGTAATAGGGAAGATGATTTAGAAATTATAGGAAAATAGAAATGAACCTTACCAGTCAATAAGAAAGGCAAAGAGAGAGGCAGATTTTTAAGGAACTGAAGAAGTTTTTTAGCTTTTATAAATTTAAAAATAAGAATAGGAGACAATTGGTCCAATTATAATTGATTTAAATTTGTGAGTTCAAATAAGGAGTTGGTCAACATTTTCAATGCTTATTTTGGCTTCATCTGTTACAGAGGAAAGATTGATAATATTTGGAGACTAAATAGTTTCTTGTATGCATGTAACAAATAAACACTTACAGAATTTGAATTGACGTAAAGATATTAAACGTTATTAGACCATATTGATCCAGGAAAAGCTGCAGGGCCTGATGGGATATATGGTAGGATTCTGAAAGAGGGTAGTATCAGCATTGCAAAGGCAACTGTATTTGATTTTAAGCGATCTATATAACAGATCCTCCGGTGAGGTACCAAGATGAACTGCGAAAACAGCATATGTTTTGTGCTATTTACAAGAAAGGGTAGTTAAGGAAGAATTTGGGAAATTATAAGGCCAGTTAGCTTAACATCTCTGGTTGTTAAAGGTTTCTGGAAAAGTTACTAAAAGGTCATTTAGAGAAATATTTAGACAAGGTATTGTAAATTTGTATGACTCCCAGCACGCGTTTCGAAAGGTATAGGTCATGTCAGCCAAACCTTTTAGAATTTATGGATACATTACTGACTGCATTGACCGAGGAGCTCCAGTTGATATTGTATATTAAGACTTTAGTAAAGCTTTTGATAAGGTTCTCCACATAAGGCTGATGAAAAAGTTATTGCAATGTGGTGTAGGTTGGAGTGGTACATGGTTGAGTTAAAGAGAGGGGTTGCGAAATAGAAAACAGTGTGAACTCCTAAATGGGAATAAATCATCATGGGAAATAGTGAAGAGTGGTGTCCCACAGGTTAGTGCTGGGGCACTATTGTTCCTCATATATATAAAATGATTTAGACAAGGGACTTAAATGCAAGGTTCTAAAGTTTGCAGATGATACTATAAGTGGCACCTCAGTTAGGAAAGTGAAGGATGCATAAAGACTCAATCTTGATTCTTGATAAACTTCTTGGGTGGGCAGATAAGTGCAAATGAATTTTCAAATATTGTAAATTGTGCCAGATGGTCCCTAGGTTACTCAAATAAAAGCTTTTCAGGAATAGATAAGAATTTGGCTGAATAGTCCTGTGGGACCAAGAAAAAGATTTGGTGTGAATTATAAGCAGTATTTGACAAGTAGCAATCAATGTTTTGGAAGCTAGAATAACAGCTAATAAGATGGCTGGGCATAATAATCGCCAATGCTTATTACAAGAGCATAGAGTAATAAGTAAACTGTATAATAGCTATGTTCGGCCAGTAATAGAATATTGTGCACAAGTTTGGGGCCCTTTTTTTAAAAGAAAGACTTAGATATGCTTAAGAGAGTGCAACGTAGAGCAACAAGGATGATTTCTGGTTTGAGGGTAAGAGAGTAGGAGAGGCTTGAAAGAGTTAGGGAATGTTTTTCTGTAGAAAGGCGATTTCCTCAGAGGGGACAAGATACAAGTCTACAAAAATTTTAACATCTATTGATAATACATGAGACCAATAAATTTTCCAAGTAGAACATCGGACAGGTGACCAAGGGGGCATAATAAGAAAAAATTAAGAAGAAAGCAATGCCATCTTGATATAAGAAGCATGCATTCAGTAATAGGGTTGTTTAAATTTTGGAAAAGCTGCCAGAGGATTGGTTGTTGAGTGTGACTGAATTGCAACATTTAAGAAAGGTTTAGATTCGTTTATTGGATGGAATTGGGGTATACATATAATATATTGACGAACGCAAAATTGGCGGGTTTTTTAGTTATGAATAGTTATTAATGTTTTAAATGGCATGTGTGACCATAACTTAGTTATTAATGCATGTGGACGGTTTGGTAATCAATATATATATATCACTTAGTTTTCGGACCGAACGCCAAATGGGTGGATTTTGTAGTTACAACAAATTTGACAAGCCTAGGTGCTTTGTGGATTTGCATGAGCATGTTTGGGTAGTGGGTTAACTGGGACAGGTCTCGATAGGCCCCATGTGGCTTTTACTGTCTCTATATTAATTAATGTCTTAATGTCTTAATAACCACGCGCGCTGTTTTGAAATGGGGACAATATTCCGATGCTATTACGACTGAGATATCCCCCAACCAAAAAAGTTGAGAGTTCCAAGAACAGTAATTCAAGAACAGAAAAGCAGTCAATTCTTTACCTTCCCACTTCAATGTTCTTTGTTTTAGATCTAATAATAATTGCGATTATGCAATCATTTCATTAACAATCTAAAATATAAAGAAGAGGGATAGGACAGGCTGGACCCTGTGATGCATCGCCTGAAGGGAACTCGATTGCTTTAAAACTGTTTTTGAACTCAACTTTTTTGGGCATTGGGGGATAGATTCAGCTCGTAAAAGCAATGCAGACATATGTCCATATTTCACAAACCACTGCGTGGTTCAATGCCCGGAGAAGCAGAATTCTTTACTCCAATTTTCAATGCTTTCTTTTGTTTATGAATCTAAACATAATTAAAGGCGACTTATGCAATATTTAACTAACTAACAGTATCTAATTTAAGAACGAGGGATAGGACTGGCTGGACACCTGATGAATGTCGCTTGAAGGAACTCGAATATGTCTATTAAACTGTTCTTGAACTCTAACTTTTTTTGGGTTGGGGGGAATAGCTTCCGTCGTAAAAGCTACGTAGCATATTGTCCTCTATTTCGCAACACACGCGGTGGTCTCCCGGAGAGGCAGTAATTCCTTCCCTAACTTCCCCACCTTTCACTCGCTTCTCCTACTTTGTTAACTATCACATACTACTCTATATATATTATATATACTACAATCTTGAAATTGACAGAGCTCTTCTACTACCCCACCCCATCTATCATACTATATAATATATATACTATATATATTATACTATATATTATATATATACTACTATATAATTATAACTACTATATATAATATTAATATATATATATATCTATATATATATATATATATTATATTATATACTATATCATATAATCAGACTACAGAGCTTTAAACAACTTGTTATTCATCTCGAAACTTTTATTTATATTATTATCTATTATTATTATCATTATTATTAATTATTTTATTATAATTAATAATTATAAATTATTATAATTATACATTATTATACAATTTTAATATAATTCATTATATATTATAATTATACATTATTATACAAAAAAAATTATAATTTAATATAATTATATATAATTATAATTCTAATTATTATACATTATAATTATAATTATTATATTATAATTATAATTTATTATAATTATAATTATACACTTATAATTATTATCAATTATAAAAAATATATAATTACATTATAATTATAATTATTAATATTATAATTATCAATTATTCCATACCATTATGACATTATAATTATAATAAAAATTATTATAATTATAATTATTATAATTTAATTATAATTATTTTAATTATTATAATTATAATTATTATTATGATTTCCCTTAATCATTTTTAATTATTATGAATTAATAAATATAATTATAATTATTATAAATCTAATTATCATTATTTATTATAATATAATTATTATAATTTAATTATTAATTATTATAATTATAATTATAATTATAATAATAGTATAACTATTAATTAAAAAATTATATATAATTATAATTATAATTATAATTATAATTATAATTATATATTATAATTTATAATTATAATTAATAACTTAAATTATAAATTATATTATCAATTATATTTTTAAATTAATTTTAATCAATATATTTAATAATAATTATAATAATTATATTAATTATAATAATTATAATAATTATAAATAATCTATATAATTATCTAATCTAATAATAATTATAATAATTAATAATACTTATAATAATTATAATAATATAATAATTTATAATAATTACATAATACATTATAAATAATTAATAATAAATTAATTATAATAAATTATATATTTATATTACCAAATAAAGAAAAAAAAAATTTATTTATGATGATTATAATTATTATATTTTGTTAGAACATATTAATTTGAAAGTATTAATTACTAAAAAACTATTGTAAAAAAAATTGTAATTATTAAATAATTATTATAATATTAAAAATTATTATAAAAATTATAATTATTTTTATATAAATTTTATAATTACTTTATAATTATTCATATTATTATAATTGTTATTAATGTTATAATTTTATAATTAATTGATAATTTTAAATTAATATATTATTATAAAGAATTATAAATTTTATTTATGATGATTATTATTTAAGATTTTGTTAGAATTATTAATAATTAAATATAATGCATTTTATTATGAACATTATTAAATTAATTATTAAAATAAAACTATTGTAAAAAAGATGGAAAATATTCTGCGAAAATAGTTTAACGTAAATGAAAAATTATTCTGCGAAAATAGTTTAACTTAAATGAAAGATGCATTCTTATATTTATATTTATTGAAGTATTTATATCTTTTTAATATCTTGGGAGTTTATATAGCGCTTAATACACAGGTCAACATTAGAGATAGAGCATTATTTATACTTTAATATTGTTTTATCTTTATTAGAGATAAATTTTCAGTTATCTCTGATAGAGTAATACTTTATATCTACTAGAGATAACCCTAAACCTATCTTTAATCGAGATTAAGCATTATTTGAATATTAAATATTTCTTTATCACTATTAGAAATATATTTTCAGTTATTTCAGGAAGCCTATCTATAGTACGAATACCTTTTGGGATGGGCCATTTTTTTTAAGGTTCAATGTCTAACTTGAATTTTGATATTCAACTCTTGTTTTTAATTTTTTTATCTAGCAAGTGAACAAACATACATCGATATTTTTTATATAATTTTAACTACCATATTTTCTTTTTGCAGATATATTATTAAGTAATAATTATTAATACATTATAATTATAATTATAATTATAATTATAATTATAATTATAATTATAATTATAATTATAATTATAATTATAATTATAATTATCGCTAAAAATAAATACAGTAGATATAATTAAAGTTATTATAGAAATTTGAGAGTTTGACACTTATAATAACTTC
>JABUQX010037702.1:0-7500 GCA_015478945.1 Trachelipus rathkii
ACATATTATTGGCTATGCTATTACATATATAATATATATTACATACATGATATATTAATATTGTTACATACATATTAGCATACATACATATTATTACAATATTACGGTTGTTGAGTTGGTTATTATATTACATATTACATATTATTATATTTATTATTATATAAGTATATTATTATTCTTTATATATATTATACATATACTTTTATTATTGTTTATAGTATATATATTATATGTATATTTTATATTGGCTATTATTATTATTATATATATATATATTATTATTATGTTGTTATTGGTTGCTATTATTATTATTATATTATATATATATTATTGTATTATATTATATTAATATATTATTGAATATATATTAATATTATTATTATTATT
Source organism: Trachelipus rathkii (assembly GCA_015478945.1). Taxonomy (NCBI): domain Eukaryota; kingdom Metazoa; phylum Arthropoda; class Malacostraca; order Isopoda; family Trachelipodidae; genus Trachelipus; species Trachelipus rathkii. Next base: position 388 of record JABUQX010037702.1, read on the forward strand.
TCCATATTATTTTATTATTACAGATTATTATTATTATTATATATACATATATATATATATATATATTGAAAGAAGATGAAGATATATATATATATATATATATATATATATATATATATATTATATTATGTATATATATATATATACATAAAGACCAATTTTTACTGCTGACTTCTAATATTTCTCTTAAGTAATCCCTAAATCTCTTTTTCTTCATAAATAATAATAATAATAAATAATAATAAACATATGAATAATAAAAAATGCAGTTTTTGACATTTTTATTTTTTTTCAAAATTGTCTTGTGAACTATTGTGATACCATGAAAAGTTTTCCTAATGAACACCGGCAAGAAAATCACCGACCTTCCGAGCGCTCCTTCATCCTTTTCGCCGAAACAGATTTTCCGGCTGAGCCAATTCAGGCGTGACAATAATAACAACAATACGTCACCGTATTATTGCAGTTGTTGGTTATTACATATATTGGACCATATGGAAATATATATCTAAATTAATTAAAGTAAATATATTTAGAAAAATTAAACTCTAAATAGACAGTCAGTCTTAAATTATTGGTTATATATATACATATATATATATATATATAAAAGTTTATACATATTATTGGTTACATAAGGTTAGGTACAATGTTATAATAAAGAGCATGTAGAAACATATTTTTACCATGGTTACATAGCATATTATATATATATATATATATATATATTATATATATATATATATATATATATTGGAGTTATATATATATATATATATATATATATATATATAAACATGGTTATATATATTATTATATAGTGAGATATGAGTATATGTATATAGTATATGTTATATTATATATATATATATATATATATTTATATATATATATATATATATATATATATATATATATATATATATGGCTTTCATGTCATTATCTGTTTTTAGTTGCCTTTCTGAATATGTGTAACCACGTTATCCAACAAATGTACAATGCGCTTTATGAGCCAAAGCGTGTTTTTATTAAACAATGCAAAGAAAATAAATTATAATTATTAAAATAAACATGTTAAGTGAAGTTATGATAATGCTATAAGGATATGTTGAAATACGTTAGTTTACACAGACTTTAAAAAAAAAAAATCAATATTTTTAAAGATTTTAAAGCTTTATATTACTATAGTTTCTGCAGAGCTGATCTCGGCACAATTCTGTTTGATCTTTACGAAATATGTTCGAATCTCCTGCAAATCGATATGTATATGAAGGTGGAGGCAGATAAATGATTGATAATATATATATATACAGCAAAGGGAAGGATATATATATGGGAGATATATATATATATATATATATATATATATATATATATATATATATATATATATATATATATATATATATATATATATATATATATATATATATATATATATATATATATATTATATATATTAAAGCTTAATTAGGTAAAATATCTTAGTATGACATTCAATTGTATTTATTTATAGCCTTTAGACAAATATCAGTAGTTTTCACGTATTCCCTTAAAGCACATCAAAGAGAACTGTTTTGTTAACTTGGATCAACGCTATCAGCCTGGAATGTTTTGGCTTAAAAATTATTAAGTCCTGATTTAAATGATAAAAGTCTTATGCTCACAATTTCAAAAATATTTTTAGAAGTCTAATATGGTGTAAAACCTAGAGAAGAAATTCTTATCCGGTGAATATGTGAGGATATTTTTAAAATCAATCAGAATAAATGTTCAATTGTTAATAGCGGAAGTTCATCTTGGAAACAATCAACATCAGAAATAGATTATTAAGTTAATTAAATGTATTTTTCCCATGCTGGGATTCGCATCCTGACCCCAGCAGATGATGTGCAGGTGGGGCTGACCACTACGCCACCCATCTTGTTAAAGAAGAGCTTTGTCGATTATCTCCCTGCGAACAAACACCTCAACAAAGGAGATCATCGGCCCTCCCACTCCGCACCTCGCGTATCAAACAAGGTACCGCGCATGGTGAAGAATACGAACATATATATATATATATATATATTTATATATATATATATATATATATATATATAATATGTGATTATATTACATATAGCAGGTTATTATAAGTTGGTTATTATTGCTATTGCTAAGCAAAGGTTGGAAGCATATGAAGCAGCAGTTGGCTACATATATATTATTGATGAGCAGCGCCATACATGTTATATATGCTATATACATATATATATTATATACATATATACATATTAGGCGAGTACATATAGCAGCAGTTGTTATGTTGTTATTATTATTATATATATATATTATATATATATGTTATATATATATATATACATATACATATACATGCATATATATATATATACATATTATGTTAGTACATATATATTTATTATATATATATATATATATATATATATTATGAAGAATATACATTTGTATGAATATTTATATATGATATTATTATTATTATTATATATATATATATAATATATAGTTGTCAAGAGTGGATGCATTAAAAACATGAGGGAAGAGACAAAGAGAAGAAGCAGAGGAGAAACAAGGAAGGGAGTTATAAATCTTAAGTGACCTTATTCAGAAGGGAGAAAAAGATATGAAGAGAGGAAAGTGCTTGCAGGGCGAAGAACTGAACTGGTTATAAGATATTTTATATCTAAAAAACTAATTTCTGAAATTTCTATTTAGTTTACGAGCATAGGAAAAATATAAATAAATTGAAATAAAATTATTTATGACCAATTTGAAGTTAAGCTACAAACTTTATGACGATTTTACCTTTGGATATTTTAAACATATTATTAATAAACAAAATCAAATTTTAAAGTTTTTATTATTTTTGGTCAAGAGTAAATTGTATAATCGTGAGGCCTCTCCTATTCTGCTACTTTTCCACGGCCCATCAAGCATTCTTCTCAACATATGGTTGATAGGGAATAATAGACGAAGCTCTTAGTAAATTTACATGACAACTCTGTGGGAGTAATGAATGTTGACAATCCTGGCCTTTAGGAAAAAATAACGAAGAAAATCCAACAACAGAGGAATAAAACCAGAGAAATCTTGGCTGCTAGTTATTGGAAATCACTCTATAATCTAGTAGTAATAATAATAATTAGTGCAAATAGTAATGTTAATGATAATAGTGATAATGTTATTAATTAGTGTTAATATCAATGTTATTGATATTAGTGTTAGTGATGGTAATATTGTTAATAATTAGTGTTAATATTAACGCTTTTTATAATAGTGTTTAGTGACGGTAATATTGTTAATGATGGTAGCGTTATATATATGTATGTATGTATGTATGTATGTATGTATGTATGTATGTATGTATGTATGTATGTATGTATGTATATGTGTTCTTTTCTTTTTATGTATTTTATAATTATTTGGTAGCACACTCGCCAAACAGAGCGAGGGTTCCAGGTTCGCAATTGATCGGGTGAGAGAATATGAGCTATTCTCTCGGTTTGGTCATCCTGCTCGAACGTTACCGAGCACATCCTCCTTGATTAGGCCTGCCCGTGAGTTGCGTGGTGTGCCTATATATATATATATATATATATATATATATATTATATATATATATATATTGTATATATATATATATATATATATAAGGTTATTATATATATAGTTATTATATATATATATATATATATTATTATCATATATATATGTATATATTATTAAGTATATATATTGTTGTTGGTTACATATATACATATATTATAGATATTATTATTATATTATATTAAGTTGGCTATTATATATATATATATACATATATATTACATATATATATTATTATTATTATTATTACATATATATAGTAATTATTATATAGTTATTATTATTTTATATATTCATATTTTATTTATTTTTTATATATAAGAAAAAAAATATTAAATTATTATTATAATTGGTTATTATTATTGGTTATATTATATATATTATTATATACATATATACATATTATTATTATTATACATATATATGTAAAGAACAAGTTATAACATTTTTAACGTGCACAAATATAAGAGATGATTTTGATATATTTTAATAAAAGTGTTTAAAATTATATTGTGTTTTATTAAAGCGGCTCCTACGATTTACTAGCTCAATTAAATTAAACGACCCCATTTTCTTGGATGAAATACCTCTCTCTCTCTCTCTCTCTCTCTCTCTCTCTCTCTCTCTCTCTCTCTCTCTCTCTCTCTCTCTCTCTCTCTCTCTCTCTCTCTCTCTCTCTCTCTCTCCCTCTCTCTCTCTCTCTCTCTCTCTCTCTCTCTCACACATTAATAAATAATAAATAAATAAAAAAATAAATAAATAAAAATTATCAACCCTTTCTGTTGTTAAATAAACATGTTACCAACTGCTTTTTGCAATGAATATTTTCCAGGTAGTCACATGATGACGTAATGGAAACTTTCAATTAAAATTAAATTTCTTTCAAAGAGTTTGAACAAATCGTATATGCAATATCTAATTAATTTATTGTTTATTTTGCAACTTCATAATAATAATAATAATAATAATAATAATAATAATAATAATAATAATAATAATAATAATGATAATAATAATAATAATAATAATAATAATAATAATAATAATAATAATAATAATAATAATAATAATAATAATAATAATAATAATAATAATAATAATAATAATAATAATAATAATAATAATAATAATAATAATAATAATAATAAAGATAATAATAATCGATAACGATAACGACAACGAGATACCGATTAATCGCGGATAATGATAATGATAATACCATATACATATATTATACATATATATATTGTTGTTAAATTCTTCATATTAGCATATATATATATATACATATAGCATAATATATATATATATATACAAGGGTTATGTTATTATTATTATTATTGTTGTTATTACATATTATTAGTTAAGAAATTTAAGAGCTATATATTATATAAATATACTTATCATTCTTAGATATATTTTTACACAAATATATATTATTCTAAAAATATTATACTATATATTATTATGTGATTATATATATATTATTATTAGTACTGTTAATGGTAGGTTTTAAAAGCAAGGAAGTGTAATAATAAGCTATTTGCAAGATTGGTTCAGCAATTTACATATATTACATATTATTATTATTATTATTATTACATATACATGTATTACATATTTGTTGTTGAGCATATTATTATTATTATTATACATATTATATTATTATTATTATTACATACATTTATTATATATATGTTATATATATACATATTATTATTATATTATTATTATTACATGGTGAGATCCTACGTATTAATATTATTATTTCTTAATATTACATATTATTATTATTATTATATTATTAAATATTGCATTATTATTATATACATACATATTATTATATTATATATGTTATTATATATTATTACATTATTATATTATTATTATTATTATTATTATTATATTATTAATATATTATTACATATATTATTATATTAGATAGTTGTATTACATATTATATACATATTAGTGATATATATATATAGTTATTACATATTATTACATATTATTACATATTATTATGCCAAACATAGTACATATATATTATACATACAATGAGTTATGTTATTATTACATATATATTATTACATATATATTATTACTATTATATATTATATTATTATTATTATATTACATATTATTATTATATATTCATGACATTATTATTATTGATATGTTATATTATTATATATTATATTATATTATTATATATTATGATGTATATTATTATTATTATTACATATATATTATATTATATTACATATTATTATTATTATTATTACATCTATATTACTGTATTGAAAGACATTGTTGTTGAGCATATTACATTATTATTGATATTACATACATTATATATTCATATAGTTCAAAGAACATATTGTTGGCATATTATTATTGGTTATTATTATATATTATATTATATGTGAAGAGTATATATATATATATACATACATAGAGTTATTATTACATTATATTATTATTATTATTGGCATTACGGCATATTACATATTAAGTTATATATTATTATTACATATTATATATTATATTATATTACTAATATTATTATTATTATTGGTTGGTTATTATTGATATTATATATTATTTTTCTTCACACATATGTGAACTTTCATCTTTATATATATATATATTAATACATATTATTACATATTATTATATTATACAGTTATTTAATATATATACATATTATATATATAAATTACATATATATTATATTATACACATATTATTATACATATATACATACATATTATTATTATTATATATTACACCGGTATATTGGTTACATATTATTGTTGATACATATATTATATATATATTATACATACATTATTATATATTATTGTATTATTATTATATATATACTACATATATTATTATATATTATTATTATTATATTATATTATTATTAAATTTGGCATACACTATCGTCATACATTATTATTATTAATATTATATTATTATATATATATTGTATATTATTATTATTATTATATGGTATTATTACATATATTATTGGGCCATTATTATATGCTGTTAGATACATATAAGTATATGTATATAATACAAATATGATACATACATATATTATTATTATATGTTATATATATATTACTTACACATATTATTATTATTACATATTATTATTATATTTATTACATTTATATATTACATATATTACATATTATTATTATTACATATTACAGCTGGAGGTTGAAAGGAAGAAGGAATAGTTGAGTATATTACATTATATTATTATTATTATTATTATTAGGCTATATATGTTATATTATTATATTATTACATATTATTATTATTATTATATACATATTGATATATTAATATTATTAGCTATTACATTATATTATTATTATATTAACATTATTATTATTACATATATATATTATTATTATATATATATTATATACATATTATTATATATTATTATATTAGATATATATACAT
>JABUQX010037702.1:12500-33568 GCA_015478945.1 Trachelipus rathkii
TCTTTCGACCAAAACACCAGCATATATCTTCCCTACAACACTCAATAAACTAAAATACCCTATAATTTCTACAGTTCCTTTATCTCCCTTACCCTTATATAAAGATACTATTACTGCTCTCCTCCAATCCTTCGAAACTATACCCTCTAAACGCTTTATTAAACAACTTCAAGATCCAATCAATCATCCATCTTGTCTCCGTCTTTGATCATTTCACCAGAAATTTCATCTATACCTGCAGTATTTAACCATTCTTCAACTTTCACTCTACCTACACATTTCCTCCTCTTTGCTAATAACCTATCCCCAAAATACCTATTCTTCTTGTACCATCAAACCCCACACACAGTCATTATTACCTCATCATTACTGCCAATATTATTCAGATTTTCAAAGTGTTCTTTCCAACACTCCACTCGACATCTTTCAAATCAATTAACAAAACAACCATCCCTATTCATGTATTCTAAGCAGGTTCCCCCTTATTCTAATTCTTAACTTTCGCGCTTCTTCCAGAAGAGCTTCCTTTCCCTTGTTGTTCCCCATTCCATCTCCTTCAAACTGTTCATTTACCTCTCCTTTTCTCTTACGTATGCATCCTTTAGCAAATTCCTTTTTTTCTCCTCCTTATATAATTCCAAGCATCTTTCTTTTGAAACTTCATCATTTGCTTTTTAGTACATTCAACCACGCTTCTTTTTTACTTTTTAACCGCTTGCATACACCTCTTCATTCCAGCCATCACTTTATCATCTCTTACTTCCTACTTTACACAACCCACATACTTCTTTTGCAGCTGCTAACAATGCTTCCTTCATTTGCTTCCAGATTTATTCAGTTTCAACTTGTTCACATTCAACTGATTTACTTGCGAGCGTTCTTACATACTTATCCTTATTACCTTGTTCACTTAAACTTCTCACTCCTTAATTTTACCCACTTCCTTCCGTATACACTTCCTCTCCATCCAAGTCCCCGCACTAACTTAATTTTACATAGAACACAAATTTTTACATAGAACAACTAATAATGATCCGATAATCCCATTCCTAAACCCCTCACTGATTTTACATCAGATACATACTTCAACATCTCCTTCTACACACCAACAAAAATCAATCATACTTTTCACTTCGATACCATCTCTACCTACACCAAACTCTAGATACTTATTGTACTCTTTGTTTTTAAAGAAAGTATTACTTACACACATACCTCTCTCCTCACAGACAATCAATCACCTTCCTACCATTCTCATTTTCTCCTCACACCCCAAAACCCCCTGTTATACCATCTTTTTTGATCATATATATATATATATATATATATATATATATATATATATATTATATATATATATATATATATATATAATATACACACATATTACACTGTATATATAAAATCCGTATTAATAGTCAATATTTAGGCTTAGAAGGGGTATTGGTACTACTGTATAATTTAAAACATCTTTTATATACATAAAAAGAGGTAATTTTAAAAAAAAACAAAAAAAAACATTTTGTTTTAAAAAAAACGTGTTTTTTTTTTAAAAAAAAAAAAAAAAAAATAAAAAAAACAGTTTTTTTTCACACCCTAAATATATATATATATATATATATATATATATATATATATATATATATATATATAATATATATAAATATATAATAATAATATAAATATATATATATATATATATATATATATATATATATATATATAATTGCCCCATGACAGGCACATTGCAAAGGCTATCACAGTATGGTATAGGTGAAGTTTCTAACTTAATAAAAAATTGGTTGAGTAACAGAGGACAACACGTAGCTCTCAATGGTATAAATCTTCAAGGGAGATAGCAAAAAGTGGTATTCCTCAAGGTTCTATAGTGGGCATACATATTTCCCTAATCTATATAAATGAATTTCATGCAGGAATAAAAAAATAACGCATCAATGTATCTTGCCAATGATACTAAATTAGATAATCTCTTTGACTCGTGAAAAACTTCTTAGTTGGGCTAATAATTGGCAAACGAATTTCAATAGCAAAAAGTGCAAGGCATTTCATATTGGTAACTTAAATAAGGATATTAATTATGACAGAAATAAGATATGGTTGGGGTTTGTTGACAAAAGAAAATTGTAGTGGCTATTTTGAGCACTTTTAAAGTATTAGAGAAATGTCTTTTAGCCAATGTCTGGGATCGCATACGTCTGGCAGTTTACCAGCGCCGCTTTCCCGCTTGGTAGGGTTATGTAGACTTCCTACGTTAAGACTGGGCGTGTACTGCTGTCAACTTCTTCATGCAACTCATCCTTTCGTTCCAGTCTTTTCGCAAAATTGTTTTTCTTACCTTACATTCTTTATCACGTCTTGGGGTAAAGGCTTCACAAAAGTTAATTTCTTTACGTTTTGTTTGGCCTGGCATCAACTCTGATGTGAAACACTGACCCATGCATGCATTTTTTGCCAAAAACACACCAAAGCTCCTCTTGGAAAATTCCTTCCTCCTTCGGAGCGTTTCGACAAGGTTCATATTGACCTTGTCAGACTGCTTACACCTTCAGAGGGCATTTTTCTTTCTCCTTACCATATAGGATCTCTCAACAGGTGGCCGAAGACTTATTCCACTTCCGAATATCAAAGCCCGAGACTGTTGCGAAGCTTTTGTCTTCATTAATCTCGCGTTTTGGTGTACCTTCCCTACCGTCCAACACCTTTAAAAGGCAATTGAGTCATTTTATTTTTTAAAGACCTTATGGTACTCCTAAGCACCTCACGAGTCCAGTTTCGGAACCACCATTACCATTCTTGTCTCGAACGAATTAACATCGCAACGGTTCCATTCGACAGATTAAAAAGCATCCTCTTGCTTGTGCCATGGAACATGAGAATTGGATTTGAAGCGTTGCATTTTCTCTTAGAATTCGATCTCCTTAATCAGATCTCGACTCCACTTCCGCAGAGCTGGTTGTTATAGAACTACCTTCTCCCGGTGAGTTCTGTGAAAGCACTAATTCATCTCCTGTTGATCCCTAATTCCTACGTTTCTGGTCTAAAGAAATGTGCTTCCTCATGAAAACCAACTCAGACTCGTGCCACAACAATCCATTCCTATATTCCTTTTGACTTTACCTTCTTGTTCTCATGTTTTCATTCGTATTGACTGCCAAAAAAAGACCTTTTCACCCAAGTACGAAGGTCCCTTTCCAGTCCTGCGACGTTCAGCTAAATTCTTTACGATTCAACGTTCAAATAGAGAGGAAGTCATTTACCTTTGTAGACTCTAAACCTGCCTTTTTGGAATCAGAACTGTTGGATGACATTGATCTTGTTCCTCTTTCCCCAGGTATTTTCCTTCCTGTGTCTCCTACTCCGGTTACTGAATCTACCGTCCCGGTTTCTTCTCCTTCGTTACCTCAAGTTTAAAGTTATTGCTGAACGTTTACCTTTTCCATCGGTTCCTCCTTCCTGTATTCTACCTCAATCTCCCGAAGGTTCCTCACAACTGGAGCCTCAACCTGTGAAATCTGCCTTAAGTCGGACATCTCGTAATACACTCCTTCAGATGTTTTCCTGCTCAACCCTGCACCTTTTTTTAATATGCAGGCCCATTCGTGCACCTCAAAGGTGTCCTGCGTGATCTCGTCCTCTGACCCTGCCATCATCTCTATGGGGAGTACTGTAGGGGTTTGCCCGTCGACACTGTCTTGTTAAGGTCGTTGTTTTTGTTGAGGTTAGAATCCTAAGGTTCCCGTCCAGTTTATCTTTATTAATATTTTTCTTTATTTGTGATAGGTTTGTCAAAGGATCCTTAGGAGCCTCCTAGGGGTTTGTCAGTTTTCGGCGTGTCCTTGTTGTCGAGCAGTAGCAACCTTGTTAAGTGCTTTCCTTGAGATCGATTCAGTCGATAGTCCTTCTACTTTATTTTCTGTAGATTTCTTTTAGCCTTTCCAAAAACTTTCACTGTAGTTCTTGTAGTCTTTCTGCTACTTACAAATTTTATGTTTTTATTTTATTAATTTCTATATATTCTTCCCCACAGCAAGGTTTTACAATTAAGTAACCTCTATTAATTAATTGAATTTAATTTTAAACAAGGTTTTAAATAGAACCTTTTCTTTTTTGTATGAGCCGGAAGAGTGGCTCTTGGTTAATGTTTCTTAATCAAAAGGATACTTCAACTTACTCATAAGGATATCTGAACTTATCCAAAAGGATATATCATCTTTAACCTAAGGATATCTCATCCGGAATTTTATCCAGAACTTAAGAAACAATTAATTAAATTATTGTAATTTACTACAATTGCGTATAACAAAATATTTTCGTGAATTATTTTAATCTAATATTTATTTATTGTTAAAAATATACAAGTTAAAGTTTAGTAATGATTTACTTTATTGATTAATTATTGTAAATTACATATAACTTTATACCACATACATTGATTAATAATTCTGCCCTAATAATTAAATATATATGTTATTATATTATATAATTATCCTACAATTATAGAGTGATTAAAAGGAGTCAGAACCAAAAGGAGAATAATTAGATCGTACCTCTATATTAAAGATATAGTTTGCAATAAAAGGAAACCCTCTACACTAAGGTGAAAGGTCGAAAGACTGTTTCCTTGACCTTCCACAAGATTTTTATGAATTTACGGTACAAACAAAAAAAAATTCCATTACTATTTGGAATAATTAATTACCTTTTCTCTTCTCTTCTTTTTTGAATTTCTAATTTTTCTTCATCTGTTTTGGTGACAAACTTGTGATATAAAACGGTTCCATTGCACATTCCATCTTCAACTTTTATTAGCTGAAATTCAAATGATTTTTCAAAATCAAAAATTAATATATATATATATATATATATATATATATATATATATATATATATATACTATATATATATATATATATATATATATATATATATATATATATATATATATATATATATATTATATATATATATATATATATAATATCAAAATATTGCAGAACAGACGTATAAATTTGTCGTGTTTATGTTTTTAGGTGGTGTAATGTGTGACGAAAATGTTTTCTGTGTTTGGCAGACAGGACAACAACGGACAATGTCCGATATTACTTGATTTACCCGTGGATGCCAGAATTGTTTATAAATTAGATGAAGAATTTTATTTCTTCCAATATGAGCAAAATTAACATGCAAGCCAAGTGCAATATGCATTAATAAATCTAGTGAGATCAAATATAACTGTTTACCAGTTTTGGTGTGGTAATATAACACATCTTTCTCACAGACAATTTGAGACCGATGTACTTTGTATGTTTTAGGAATACCATTCCAGTCAAAGGTAAGCAAGAGACTAAAGCAATAAGCTAAAAGAGCAATTATAAATCAATAAGGGATGTACTTAATAACATATGCTACAAAGCTGCTAAACAAATAAAGTACTTTTTGTTTTACAATCTACATTTGAAAATCATTAAAGAGAACTTTACCTCAAGAGATAACCTAGGCCCAATTTCATATAGTTTAACTTTCGATTGATGGTTTATTACTTTCCCTTTCTTTTTAATGACAGAATTGACGGAGGCAGCTGAAGGATTATCTTCAAATTCACTTTCTGACTTAATCTCAGACCTGAAATGAGTAATTCATTATGTTTAATCAATAATAATCTACCTTTGTTATATAAAAAAATAATGCAGAAACAAAAATACTACCAAACATGGATGATTAGATATATGTAACTTTATCATTACATTATTCATAACACTTACTTAAAGAAATCTGATACATCTTTAAAAGAGCCCAAGTCAGGAACTTTGCAATTAATCAATTTTGAAGTTGAATTTGCAATTCCCATCGGAAGAGTTTGAATGGCATAGTGTCTAAAATCAAAAACTTCACTGTCTTCATTATAATGGAAGAGGCAACATCGTTTAATTTCCTTGGTTTTAACCTAATAAATATAATAATAATAATAATAATAATAATAATAATAATAATAATTGATAAGTTTTATGTCTGTATCTCTTCCTAGGTTGTAAGAGATGATCATTTGTTTCCTTCTACTTTCCCTATCCTGTGAAGTGTGTGAGAAGAGAAGGTGGAAGAAGAAGAAGAGATGAAAGTGGTTTCCTCTTTTCTCTAGCTACAGTGTTAACCAAGTTGACTGTAGAAGCAAACCCTATGTTCCCTTGTTATGCTTTTATTATATTTCTTTCTTATTCCCCTTTCAGTGATTTAAGTTCAAAGATTAATGTGTAACATGTGTAAACAATAGTGTTGTATTGGATTTGTAAATTGTGGATGCCGTAATATGGACGTATCTCACTTAGTGGTAACACTCGTATGTACCCCCCTAAGAGTCAGTATAAGAGGGTGCACTTTTCTTGCACTATAATAATAATAATAATAATAATAATAATAATAATAATAATAATAATAATAATAATAATAATAATAATAATAATAATAATAATAATAATAATAATAATAATTATATGCGGATGATTTGGTTTAGTGTGGCGAATCTGAAGAGAGTTTAAGAGGATTGGTAGAGAGATTTGGCAGGGTGTGTAAAAAGGAGGGGTTTGAAAGTAAATGTAGATAAGAGTAAGGTTATGCTTGTGAGTGAGGGCAGTACTCGGTGGGAAGTTATTTTAGATGGTGAGCAGCTGGAAAAAGTGTCTGAGTTTAAATACTTAGGATATATGTTGGATGAAAAGGGAACGGATGTTGCAGAGTGTAGTAGGAAAGTTGTGAATAGCAGGAAGGTGGCTGGTGCAATTAAATCGTTGGTGGATGTAAAGGGACTAAGTCTTGAGTGCGCTAGGGTCATACATAAGGGTATGTTGTTACCTGTGTTAATGTATAATAGTGTGACTATGGTCTGGAATAAGAGGTATAGATCTAAAGTACAATTTGGTCAGATGGACAATCTCAGGGGCGTGTTAGGTGTGATAAGAATTGATAAAATGAGGAATTACCATATTAGAGATTTATGTGGTGTGAAGAAAGGGATAAATGAGAGAATAAATGAAAGTACAATGAGATGGTTTGATCATGTGGAAAGGATGGATGATAGTTGGTTGGTTAAGCGGATGTATAGTGGTGAGCGTGTTGGGAATCGACCGGCTGGGAGACTGAAGAAAAAGTTAATTGAGTCAGTAAATTAATGCCTGGAGGAGTGAAATATGAGTTTGGAAGAGGCGAGAAGGTGCATAATAGGAGTGAATGGCGGGGTTTTCTGAGGGGGTATGGTTGTGGCCCACCTGACCCCACATTGACGAGATGCTATAGTGAGGGCCCGTCACGGTTCCATGAAGCTCTAGGGTGGATTTTCTGACTACGATGAGTTCTCACTAATAGGTATAAAGGGGGCGGTAAGGCTGGGCATTCTTTTCGACTTGTCATATTCTTCTACCAACGATTTAATTGCATCAGACACCTTCCTGCCATTCACAACTTTCCTACTACACTCTACATCATTCGTTCCCTTTTCCTCCGACATATATCCTAAACATTTAAACTCAGATACTTGCTTCAGCTGCTCACCATCTAACATAACTTCACACCGAGGACTGTCCTCACTCACAACCATAACCTGTACTCACATCTACGTTGCACCAAACCCCTCCTTTAACAAACCCTGCCAAATTTCTCTACCATCCTCTCATAAGCTCTCTTCAGATTCAGCACACAAAACCAAATCATCCGCATAAAATAGGTAGGGCACTATCCACTCACTTCCATTCTCCATCATTCTAACACCATCTCCATTCTTCATAACCTATTTGGAATTTCTAAAGGCAAGATAAATTCAAGATTTGCTTCCTGGAAAATTGGACCTTAAATCATGCCAGATGGTTGACTTTGGCCATTAGACTAATGTGTCTATGGACAAGAGGTGCTTCTCCTCCAGAACTGCATAACAAGCTTTACCAGATCATTAAATACATTGTTGAAGTGTATGCAGTTAGTTGGTTTGAAATAAAAAGAAACAACAAGTTTCATAATCAGCAGCTATATATCTTCAACATTATCAAGAGGATCAAACAGCAGACTGAAGAAGTTTAATATGCTGCCTTGAACAACCTAAAGTACAACGCCTTTGCCTTACTACCTGAGAATATGCAGTATTTGATGATGAAATTGGAAGATGTCAATGTCAGGAAAATTGCATTGGAAAAAATTATATCTATTAGGTAAGATTTTATATACATTCTAATGTTAGGAATATGTGCTTGTTTTTTACATTTCTTAAAATATTTATAAAATTTCTTTTAATTATTTAGTGATTACTAAACACTAATAAAACAACTATATTTCAATCAGAATTGGAAAGCCCGCTACAAAGAGACTTAAAAGTATCCCAATCATCAACATTGATGCTCAACACTGGTCGAAATTAGTAAAACTATAAGCATTGATACTCTTATCTGAAGTCTCTAAATTTCCATCAATTTTAATTGGATCAATTGTCCTGTTCTTACTTTTAAATTTATAAAAACTAAAAAAACTTCTTCAGGTACTTATTATTATTCCTTGCTAAATTAATTTCTGGCTCTCTCTTTGCCTTTCTTATTAAATGGTTAAGTTTATTTCTATTTTCCTATAATTTTCTAAATCATCCTACGCTTTTCGTTGATTTTCTCTCTTATCTCTCTATTCCACCAAACAGGTTTTCCCTTCACCGCCCTAATGGGTTTATCTTTAAAACATACTGACTGAATAATCATTAAAATTTGCTTAAAATGTTCCCATATGATAAAACAGTTTTGATCTTTAAACTAGGGATGTACCGATACCAGAAAAGAGGCCGATACCGATACTCTATTTTTTAGATGCCGATACCGATACCGATACCGATACTTTAATTAATATAATAAATACACAGTAATAAGATAGAACATTTGTGCACTGCTAGGCAACTCAAGATTGCATTCCCTGTACAAAGTACAAACAATACTTAGTCATTTATATTTCATATTTGGTTGTGCCCAAGTATATTTATTTTATAAATTAAAATAATACCTTTAAGGAAAAATAATTGCAAATATAATATTAGTAACTTTTTTATGTTTGTGTTTATTTAAAAAATATTCCATTTCCATTTTCAAGTAAGTATTAACAAAGTTTAGCTACTAGCTTTTATGTTTTAACATGATTACAATTTACAAGAAGATTCTTTAACTAGCTACAATATAAAGAATAAAAATAATGAAAGAAGAGACCTCAATTAATCAGCCGAAAAGTTAAAATAAAAACATGACATAATAAAATACTCCTTTAAGATAGATATCATTCAATACTCAAATTCAAAAATTCACAAATTGTGATGCAAAAACATTAAGCTTTCACTAGTATCTGGCGGACTGTTCCTTTTAGGTCATTTACATTCCTACCACGCAAATACGCTCTCTCGTTTAGTGAAGGAGGTGCTGAAGAATGAGTATTTGCCTGCAAGCTTTGAAAATAATGTAAACCTTGGCCCATTTTTATGCCACCATGATTGGATTCTTTCTGTAGGCAGCATCTCATGTTTTCGTAGAGCCTCATCTCCTCTTTCACAGACTGAAATTTGAATTATCTTTGCTCCTTGATGACTGTCTCTTCAGTTTTTACGATGAGGTTTCCTGGTGTGATTCACTTTGAAGGTGAATGAGATGTCAATGCAATTTCGGCCATGAACTTATCAAAGTCTAACATATCCAAATCCTCATGTTCAGTAGGTTTATTTGCTGAAAAGCCACCATCGTCACTATCAGTGCTGTTGGGCGGCTTCCACTTATCTTTTTTTTTTATTTTTTATTTTTGTCAAGCGAGCAAGCTCCTCAGTTATGCTATTTTAATGCATTCTAGAAGTGGTTCACCGTCGGAGGTGCCATTCTTGTGGGGTTTCAGCTAGCTTAAGGAATTCCTTATCAGAACCTTTTATTTATTTATTTTTTTACAGTTGTCACCGCCGCTCACGGGCAGAACCCTATTCAAGAGGTGGGTGTTGGTAACTAAAGAATTTAATCTAACACCCAGTACGCAGAGATGAACTGGGCGCGACTTCAAAGTGAGGGAAATTCGTGAGTAGGAAACACAGATGATGGAAGAGAATTCCACAGAACAGAGGTGGCAGGAAAGAAAGAAGCACCGCAGCGAACCAGTCTGGAGTTACTAACATCAACACAAAACTCATGTGCCAACACAGCACCCCTTATTTTAAAGGGCGTCGTAAGTGATGATACGCGAGTGAATGGTCCCTCGAGCACTTGCGCCTACAGTATCTATAGAAAAGGATAAAAAACACCAACATCGCGCCGCAGATATATAAGGGGTCAAGTGAACTAGAAAGTACAGGACAGCTATATGAGTCTTTTGGCCTTTGACTCGACCCTATCCAAAAGCCGGATGAAAACCAGAGCCCCCGCCCCCCACAGATATATGAGAGCAGTACTCTCTACAAAGGATGAGACCTGTATAGGTGGAGTAACTGAAGAGGAAAAAAGTCTCGCACTCAAACAGAACTCCCAGTTTCTTTGAGGCCGCCTAGCAACCACTGTGATTGTGAGTTTTCCAAAACATTTTTTTGTTTATGTTAAGGCCAAGGATGTTTATATTGTCAACAGAAGAGGCGACAAGAGAACCTTCGAAAGAGATAGAAAAGTTAAGGTGTCTTAGAGAGAGAGAGATTTGTGAAGTTGGGTTTTTAAAGGGTTGAATTCACAAGGCTGAATCGACCCTGCTGTGGAATTCTATCTTAATCAGCAACAATAGAATCGGAAACATTAAGGCGAGAAGCAACTTTAGAGGTAAAAGGGAGCAGAATTGATGAGTTGAAGAATGAAGGGTCAAGTCATCGGCATGTGAGTGGATAGATAGATGTGCAGTGAAGATCATGGATGAAAAGCAGGAATAAATTGGAAACAAGACCTGAGAACACCATATTGACTGGAAGAAGAAGTCGCTAACAACGAAATAACGGTGAGCGTTGAAGAAAGTAGACATAAGTAAGCAAGAAGAAGGAGGAAACGAGGGGAGCTTGGAGAGCGGTGACGCGTGCCATACCCGGTTAAATGCTTTGGATATGTCAAGCGCCACCACACAAGTCTTCGCGTAGTTCCTAAGGGCAAAAGAAAACAAATCTGTTAAATAGGAAAGTATATCGCCAGTAGATCCCGAGCACCGAAAGCCGTACTGGTAATAGGAAAGAAGGGAATAAGATTCCATGTGATCCAAGAACTGTAAATTAAACATTTCAAAGATCTTAGAAAGGATACAAGTGAGAGCTACCGGGGCGATGGTTAGAAGGATCAGGCAGCATCATTTTTTCAGATAGGTTGGACATATGCGCTTCCAACACTGAGGAAAGTGCTAGTATTGAGGGATAGAATATGGTTGAACGAGGGGTGGGGTCAGCACGGAAGCACACTTCCTCCAAACGGGGAGGAATGCCATCAAGGCCACCCGCCTTCCTAACGTTCATAGATTTCAGAACCCCATGCACCCGATCATGGCAGACATAGGACTGAGAGGAGGAGAAGGAAGAGGAATACCAGAATCGTCAGGGTTGAAGATTAGAGAAATGGAGGCCAAAGAGATGAGGACGCTTTTCAGTTCGAGTATTAACAACATAATCATCAGAAGCGAATAAGGGGAGGAAAGGATGATTTACAGGATTATTTAGAGATGTTTTTGGCAAGAGGCCAGAGAGATTTGTCAGTAGGAGAACAAGGAGGTGTGCATTTTCGTTTAATGAAAGTCCGCTTTGCTCGTCCGAAGAGTATCCTGCAACGATTTCTAGCTGAATGAAGAATTGGCAAGGGAGTGATAGGAGAACGAGGAATTTTTCCACACCCGATGGGCACTATTCTCTAGCCTGAATGGCAGGGAACAAGCGTATGATCGAACCATGGATTTTGAGAAAAAGATTTAGTCCAGAAGGAATAGACCTGCTCATCCCATTAACAATTACAGTTCCCGCTTTATCGGCAGAATCTGAAGCGTCTTTAGAGTCAAAGCAGTCACTTCAATTATAGTTAGCGTAGAAGCAACGCAATGCTAATCGGCCCGATCAAAGTGCCAAGAAAAACATAGGGCAGGATGGAGCTGTTGGAGAGAAAGTATTAAAATTAAGAGATATCAGGTTGTGGTCAGATTTACCGATAGGAGCGAAGGTGGTGTATTTATAAAGAGGACTAGTGGTTAGGTCGTGTGTGTTCAAGAATCGGTTGGGACGATCCGGAATGTGTGTAGGTGTTAATCAGTTGCTCAGATCGTTGAGAATACTGAATGATTCGGCTTCCTCCCAACTAAATCAGTACGAGAGGTAATTCAGTTTGTGTACATTTAATCCCTAAATAGAGGACACCAGTATTTGCATGAGAAAGTATAACAGTCTCGTGAGAAGTAGTAAGGTAATCAAAAAAAGGCATGAAAATATGTTCTGAGGAGAGCAGTAGCAGAAGCATAAGAATATTGTAGTAGAAGGAAGAAAAAGATTTTAAGCCACAGAACATCGAAGTTAGAGATTCGAGATTCTCAGAGACGTGTTATAAAGATGTTTATATTTTACTTAAGGCACAGCCACTCCCACCACGCTAGACGGAAATTATAAAATAATAGTTGGATATATTAAACAAGTTGAAGGTTGAATTCTTACCCATCTGGGTCTCAGACAAGAGCATAAAATTAGGGTTAGAGTTAGAGAGGTGGTATTCCATGAATGCAGAGTTAGAGTGCAAGCCATTGATGTTGGTAAAGTCAAAAGAAAACAAAGACAGTACAAATATGATATCATAAAAGCACACGCACACGCAATCACAAAAAAAAAACAAAAAAAAAAAAGACAGAAAAAAAAAAAACAAAACCAAAAGGAGAAATTAGGAAAATTTATTCATACGCTAAATCTAAATTTTAAAACGATAAACCTATTTACAGCAAATATCTAAATATATGAATAATCCAGAAAGTTTAAAAACACTCACGCACTCACACGCTCTCACGAAATTGCGTACAAAAAAAAAAAAAAAAAAAAAAAAAAATATATTATAAAAAAAAAAGTAGATAAATCTGTATAAATTATAATAATGGCTGTCAAAATAGGTAAATTTTACGCTAAAGACCAAATTGGAGAAACGCTAAAAATCTAAGTTAAAAAGGAAATCGAGAAAAAAAAAACATAACTTGGTACTAGCTATCTATATCGAACTAGATTTATTATTGAATCTAAAAGTTTCTCATAATTTTTCACCCAAAAGTTAAGAAGTATCGGCTAAGTATCGGCCATTTTAACCGATACCGATACCATCAAAAATGGCCGATACTACCGATACCGATACCGATACTATCGGTACATCCCTACTTTAAACTCTTTATCCCAATCGGTTACACTAAGCATGTCTCGAAATTTGGTAAAATCACAATTTCGGAAATCTAAGATCTTTTCCTTATTAACTTGCAATTTGGGCTCAGATATCACATTTATATTAAATCTAATTAAATTATGCCCAATAAGTCGTAAATTCTCCTCAACTCTAACCTCATCCACCATACTTTCATCATTAGTTAATATGAAGTCTAACAGTGCATCGTGTCTTGTAGGTTCATAGACCATCTGGTTCAAAAAGTTGTTTAGTATACAATTTATAATACAGAACTACTACAGTCCATATTAAACAAAGAATCCCATTGAATGCCAGGAAAATTAAAATCATCCATTATGACTACCTTTTTTTCTTTTACTGGGGCATGCTGTCTCAATTTCTTTCACCATTTCAGCATCTAATTCTGGGCTCTGGCAGGAGGTCTATAAAATGTCCCTATTCTATATGTTCAAATCAGGGATGGCAATTTTGGTGATTTTTTTGATTTTTTAAAAAAAAATCAATGTGATTTTTTTGATTTTTTTGATATTGTTGATTTTTTGGATTCGTAACGTCACGCGAAATATAATTTGCAGGTTACAAAATATATATCTAAAAAAATAAAAAAAAAAAAAAAAAAATCAAAAAAATCACAAATTGATTTTTTTTAAAAAAAAATCAAAAAAATCACCAAAAATGCCATCCCTGGTTCAAATTAAAAACCAATCAAGAACCCCCCCCCCCCCCCCCCCCACACACACACTGAAGTAATCAACATAAAAAAAAACTAAAAAATTCACAAGCAGTAGGCCCAGACCAAATATCTAATAATTCACCTCAAACATTTTTAAACCAAAGATATTGAAGCCCTCACCCAATTACTTAACATAGCATGGCAAACTAACTCTCTCTCTCCTCTCCGGAAACGCCCATATAATTCTTATACTAAAACCAGATAAACCACCCAACATCCCTGCTTCATACAGACCAATTTCACCGCTCTTCACAATATCCAAAGTATTGGAAAAATTAATACTCAATAGAATCTTATCTTATATTCCTCTATCCAACATGGATTGGATTTAGACAAAAATTCCACAACAACTCTCATAACTGATTTAAAACAATATATATATATATATATATATATATATATATATATATATATATATATATATATATATATATATATATATATATATATATATATATATATATATATATATATATATATATATATATATATATATATATATATATATATATATATATATATATATATATATCTTCTTCTTCTTTACTACCTCTTCTTCCCAAGACTGGGGTAAGATGCGCTACAAGCATCGGAAAGGAAGCAATAGGAGAAATTATGACAAATGTCGAAAGAAAGCCCAGCCTTACCACCCCCTCTGTACACCATTAATTAGTGAAAACTCGTCACAGACAGAAAGAAGAAATCCACCTAGATGCAGCCGGGACCGCGACAGATTTTATAAGTAAATCGTCAATGTGGGGTTCCTTCCCTGGCCCCAGGTGGGCCACAACCATGCCACCCCGCCATTCTCCTATCATGCACCTTTATTCTCGCCTCTGCCAAACTCACATTTCTCTCCTTCAGACATTCGTTCACCGACTCGATCCACTTTCTCTTCGGTCTCCCAGCCAGTCGGTTCCCAACACACTCACCACTATACATTCGCTTAACCAACCGACTATCATTCATCCTTTCCACATGACCAAACCATCTTAACGTACTTTCATTTATTCTCTCATTTACCCCTTTCTTCATACCACATAACTCTCTAATACGTTCATTCCTAATTTTATCAATTCTTTTCACACCTAGCATGCCCCTAAGATTGTCCATCTGAACACGTTGAACTTTAGATCTATACCTCTTATTCCAGACCACAGTCTCACTACTATACATTAACACATGTAACAATATACCTTCATGTAAGACCCTAGCGCACTCAAGACTTAGTCCCTTTACATCCACCAACGATTTAATTGCACCAGCAACGTTCCTGCCATTCACAACTTTCCTACTAACTACACTCTGCATCATACGTTCCCTTTTCATCCAACATATATCCTAAATATTGAAACTCAGACACTTGTTCCAGTTGCTCACCATCTAACATAACTTCACACCGAGGACTGTCCTCACTTACAACCATAACCTTACTCTTATCTACGCCTACTTTCAAACCCCTCCTTTAATACACCCTGCCAAATCTCTCTTCCAACCCACTCAAACTCTCTTCAGAATCACCACATAAAACCAAATCATCCGCATATAATAGGTAGGGCACCCTCCACTCACCTCCATACTCCATCATTTAACACCATTTCCTGCCACTCTCATCTCTAATATTTTCATAACCCAATCCATATACAAATTGAATAACCAAGGGGACATAACACATCCCTGCCTCACTCCGCTATTAATATTAAACCATTAACTTTTGTGCTTTATGTCTCCATGGCTACTATCATCATACGTGCCTGATTCCATTCAAGCCTACACCAACACCATACATTACTAACACCTGTCATAGGGCTTCCCTATTAATCCTATCATACGCCTGCTGCAAATCCATAAAACCTAAATACAATTTATTCTTCTTCTCCTCATTTTTCTCAGTCATTTGTTTCAATGTAGATTTGATCCCCACCCTCTACACCATAAGCACACCTTGTTCCTTCCACCAATCAGTCCAGTCCTCGATGCACTCTTTCGACTAAAAATACCAGCATATATCTTCCTATAACCTCAATGGCTTAATTCCCCCATATTTCCTACAGTTCCCCTTATCTCCCTTACCCTTATATAAAGGGTACTATTACTACTCTCCTCAATCCCTTGGAACTATACCCTCATAACGCTTTCATACAACTTCCAAATCAATCAATCACCATCTCGCCTCCGTTCTTGATCATTTCACCAGTAATTTTTTCTATACCTGGAGATTTACCATTCTTCAACCTTTCCCACTCTACCCATTACCTCATCCTTGCTAATGACCTCATCCCCAAAAATACCTATTCCTTCTTGCACCATCAAACCCACACATTCACTATCACCTCTTCATTATTATTAATATTATACCAATCAATGTGTTCTTTCCACCTCCCCTCACATCCATTTCGTCAGTTACAAAAGCACCATACCTATTCATTATTCTAAGCAGATTCCCCTTATTCATTAGCCTTTCACGCTTCCTTCCAGAAGAGCTTCCTATTCCCTTCTAAGTCCTATTCATCCTCCTTCAAACTGTTCATTTACCTCTTCTTTTCTCCTACGTATGCACTTTTAGTATTTCTTTTTTCCTCCTTATAAAATTCCAAACATCTTTTATATATATATATATATATATATATATATATATACGGTATATATATATCTATATATAAATATATACCCATAAATATATATTTAAAGGTATATATACATATATATATATAAAAATATGTATACTATATATATATATATATGGGAAGAAATAGTTGGAAACATATCAAGGAGAAAATTTTGCTACAGAGTTGCAATTGGGGTTCTCCTTCTGATGGCTGAAGATTAGTCATAAGACATGGAGCACAAAACCTCTTTGCATCAACAAGCTGCTTAGCTTGATTTGATAAGACATCCTTACTAGTGAATAAATCTTTTTAATCTAACTAAATAATATATATATATATATATATATACATCAATATATATATATATATATTCTTTTGTATTTTTTTTTTTCTATATATATATATAAATAAATATATATATATATATATATATATATATATATACCTATATATATATATATATATATATATATATATATATATATATATATATATATATATATATATATATATATATATATATATATACAAATAACTATTTTTTTATATGTAGATGGATATCTATACATATATATATATATATATATATATATATATATATATATATATATATATATATATATATATATATATATATATATATATATATATATATATATACAGTATATATATATATATATATATATATATATATATATATATATATATATATATATATATATATTTCTCTATTTTTGTATATATATATATATATATATATATATATAATCATCATCGTCAACCACCTTTTCCCCAGGCTGGGGGTAAGGTGTGTCACATGCACTGGGAAACAGAAAAGTAGCAAAACAATATGTCACAAGTCAAAAAAAAAGCCCAGCCTTACTGCCCCCTTTATCCCTATTAGTGAGAACTCGTCACATTCAGAAAAATCCACCCAAGGGTTTCACAGGACTGCAACAGAGCCTCACTATGGCATCTCATCAATGTAGGGTTCATCCCTTGGCCCAGGTGGGCCGCAACCATATCCCCCACAAAACCCTGCCATTCACTCCCATTATGCACCTTTCTTCTCACCTCTGCCAAACTCTCATTCCCCTCCTCCAGGCATTCTTTTACTGACACAAAAATCCACTTTTTCTTCAGTCTCCCAACCACTCGATTCCCAGCACACTCATCACTACATATCTCAGCTTAACAAACTGAATATCATCCATCCTTTCCCCATGACCAAACCAATCCAATGTACTTTCATTTATTCTCTCAATTACTCCTTTCTTCACACCACACAACTCCATAATGAGTTCATTTCTCATTTTATCAATTCTTCTCACAACTAACACGCCCTTAAGAATGTCAATCTGAACAAATTGTACTTTAGATCTATACTTTTTATTTCAGACCATAGTTTCACTATTATGCATTAACACAGGTAACAACATACATTCATGTAAGACCCTAGCACACTCAAGACTTAGTCCCTTTATATCCACGAAGGATTTAATTGCACCAGCCACCTTCCTGCCATTCACCACTTTCCTACTACACTCTGCATCATCCATTACCTTATCATCAAACATATATCCTAAATATTTAAATTCCAACAATTGTTCCAGCTGCTCACCATCTAACATAACCAAATCATCCACATATAATAAGTAGGGTACCCTCCACTCTCTTCCATTCTCCATCATTCTAACACCATCCCTTGCCACCCCCGCCTTTATTTCTTTCATAACACCATCCATATACAAATTGAATAACCAAGGAGACATAAGACATTCCTGCCTCACTCCATTATTAATATTAAACCAATCACTTTCGACTCCATTTATTCTTACACACGCTTCACTACCGTCATACATACTTTTGATTACATTCAGAAGCCTGCCACCAACACCATATATCACTAACACTTGCCACAGAGCTTCCATATTAATCCTATCATACACCTGTTGCAAATCCATAAAACCTAAATACAATTTATTCTTCTTCTCCCTCATTTTCTCAATCATTGGTTTCAATGTAAGGATTTGATCCACACATCCTCTACCACTTCTAAATGCACCTTGTTCTTCAAAAATCAGTCCTTCAGCAAAAAGTGAAGAAGATGACTGACTGACTCAGATAAAGAAAAAACTGGAGAAGGTAGAAGAGATAATAGAACAGGATGTCCAAGGTTTTATTGAGAAGAAAGGGAGAACTTCATGGAGTGGAAGGAAAAATTAAAAACATGGTTACTCATAGAAAAGGAATATGTCAGATACCCAGGATTGGAGATAAAGTTAAGAGTAGGAGGAAAAGCTTTTGAAATAATTAAGGAAATAAAAAATGAAGATCTTATGAAAAATGGAGTGGGGAGTTGACAATAGATAAATTGGGGTTAAGATACGTTAAAGACAAGGTCACAGATCAATTCAATAAAATAAGAGAATTTTTCAATATTGGGAAGAAGCAGGAAGAAGATATGCAGACATTCGTTGAAAAGATTTGGAATGTATAAAGAATGTGAAACAGCTGGAGGAGGGACTATGACAGACGATATGAAAGAATATCTACTTCTAGAGAGAGAACGGGCATAGATGAAGAGAAGAAACAATTGGTTTTAGCCATTGTGGGAAAGAGGCAATTTCTTTTGAAGTAATAAAAACAACGTTGATAAAAATATTTCCTAGGGAAGTAACAACATCGAAGAAAGAAAGAAAAGAAACTAAAGGGGAATGGTGGAATAGATCAACTAAGGATGAAAAAATGCAAGGGAGGAAAACCCTATAAGATTCAGTAAAGTAACAAAGTGTGTAATATGAGGATCAGAGTACCATTACGCACAAGCATGTCCAAAGAAATGGAACAATAAAAGGAAGAAACTTCGCTGTATTTAGAGAAGGTGAAATCAAAAAAGAAAGTAAGAATAAAGAAGAAGAGAAAGTAAGCTATTTTGGTGTAGAAAAAGAGGAAGATGAAGTATATGGAGACATGGAAGAAATTTTAGATACAGGCTGTATAAAGACTTTGTGTGGGGAGAGATGAATAAGTAGGATAATGATGGAGTTAAGAACTGCAGAGATAAAGGAGATGAGTAACAGTCAAGAGAAAAAAGAAGGAAGTTATGTGTTTGGAGAAAGTAAATATGAAACCATAAAAAGTATAGATATACCTTGTCAAATAGGAAATTATAAATTTTTAATTAAAACTGAAGTAATTAGAGGAGATATACACCATGGTTGATAGGTAGAGAAACTATGGAAAGAATGAAGATGAGTGTTGATATGGGAAACAAGAGTTATTTTTGGAGTATTTCGAGATCTAGAAATAAAATATAGAGAAGGCAAACAACAAAAACATATCAAGATTAAGCTAATAAAAGGATCAAAAAAGGAAAATGTTTGGTTTGGAAGGTTTGAGAAAAACTGGATCTATAAACCAGAGGGAAGGAATAGAAAATTATGGAAACTACATCTTCAGTTTGGACATGGGCATTGGAAGAAGATACTACAACTTATGAAGGATGCCTACAAAGATGAAAATGTATCAAGTGAAGGGATGAAAGAAGTGGAAAAAGAATTAAAAGAGATTTGCGAAGGTTGTGAAGTCTGTATTAGGTACAAGAAGAATCCACAAAAACCCATTTAGGGTTTCTCAATGGCGACAGTCTTCAATGAAATTGTAGCCATGGATTTAGGAGAATTGGAAGGGAACAAATTTCTGATAATGGTGGATATGGCTACTCACTACTGTCAAGGTGCTTGGGTTAAAAATAAAAAAGGTGAAGAGATCGCTGAGAAAATATTGGAAAGATGGATAAGTGTTTTTGGAGCACCGGGGAAGTTGTTGTCTGACAACGGATTGGAATTTCAAAACAAGGAGGTAAAAGTTTTAGCAGAGAGATTTAATATAAGGCTGTTGAGTACTCCAGCTGAGAGCCCTTAGAGCAATGTTTGTGAAAATGATTGGGGTTATCTATCAGATTAAGAGTTAAAGTATGTTAAATTAAGTATTATTTTCAAAAACTCTATTTTATAGTGAAGTGGTTCTCCAACTGTTATATTGGGGATATAGAATTCTGACAACATTGACCCATCAGTTGAAGCAGAAGCTATTAAGAGATTGTGTAATGCATGGGCTGGGTTCAAACAAAGACAGCCTCCACAGAAGTTATCAATGGGATCATGTAAGTGCAACAGAACCTTATATTGGAAGCAGTTTATTGTGGGATGGAAGTAGGGTTTCATCAAGTATCAGATAGACAGTATTATTTGTGAATTTGTAGTCTTGGACTCTCTGGGATAAAAATGGACCATCCCATTACTAAGTGTTAGCTTGGAAATAGTTAGCAGATCTGGG
>JABUQX010037703.1:0-15000 GCA_015478945.1 Trachelipus rathkii
TCGCCTTTTTTAAAGTTGAATGCAACATTATATTTCAAATCTCATTTTCTTTTATAAACTCAACTAAATTATTTCCTTCTAAACCTTAATACATATACTTGTTGAGAGGGAGTCTTAAACTCTATCTATCTTTATTTGTTCATATCTATATTATTTTTTTTTCCATTTTTTTTTATTTTATATTATTTTTAAATTATTTTGTTTAGAAACTTTTATTTATCTTATTTAACTTTATTAATTGAAATTATTTATTTTAATTTAATATTTATTAATCATTTATAATAATAATAATATTATATTAGTATTTATAATTACACTACATCTTTCATATAATAGAACACGCCATAGGCTTACACAGTATAAATAATGTAGTATTATCTATATATAAAAATATATATTTAGCTGTGAAATTTTTTTGTATATTTAATTTTAATTTTATTGTTTAAAAATTTAAAATGATTTTGTATTCTACAAAAATTTATTCATTTTGTTTAGAAATTAAAATTGCGTTTTAATTATTATTTTCTTGAGTAAATTAGGGTCTCAAACCTTAAATTGTTTCACTTCTTTAATCGAATTGCTTCTAATATTTCGTTGCTTTTATTATAAACAGAACATAAAACATAAAATCAGTAATAAAAATTAATAAAAGTAGATAGTGTTTTACAATAAAGGCAGTTAAAGCAAGTCACGCAAACCACCTCCCAACCTCCTCCCCACCATGAATTCTCAGAGGTCTATTCTTAGAGACATCCAAGATTTATTTTGCATGGTAATACAAATGATCAAATAAAGTTCTGCATTAATATAATCTTGGAATATCCTTTTTGCAGCTTCAAAATCAGTAATAACAACAAGTTTTATAGCAGTAACGCATACACTCCACCCACTCCTCCACACATTCTAGATTAATTGATCTATTGTTTATTCATATTTTCATTTTTCAATTTTATTAACAATATACATAAAAAAATTTATCAATTGAATAACAAAAATATAGTTTTAAGTTGGTTTAACCGTGTATAACCTAAAAGCAGTCGAACGCAAACCATCATCCACCATCACCATCCCATCCATAATCTATTCCATCTATTTCTTTCATCATATTCCGTTCTTTTGTATAAAAAATAACATGAAAATAGTTCTTGAATAAATAATCAATAGTAAAGTGTAAAGTTGTATTTGACCTATAGAGCAGTAAAGCAGTATGCAAAAACACACAACCCTCACTCCCAGTCACACTCCATAATCTATGACGAAAATTCCGCTTTCACACCATATTAAGCTTCATTATGACCCTTAAGCAGTAATTAACAAACATCAGTTGCAACATACCATCAACCTGTTCAACATATCAAAACTCAAGCATTACATGTAAAACATTAATATATCTCTACATAGTTTACGAGAAAATATGTGAGAAAAACTATCTGCTCAAACACAGAAAAGTAGCACTTGTGATGCATGACTCAACCTTATCTTGGTTTCCAATGATGTCTTTATCCCATGAAGGTTAATTTAATGTTTTTTACATGAACATAAACCTATAAATTTATCATAAAAAATATCCATTATATAAGACTCAACGAATATGCAACAGTTGACAGAAAGTTTGGAACATCATTAAAGCTAATATAAACAAATTACCTGAACTAGAACGTTACCGTCCATAACATACCTGACATACCGTACAGACGAATAAACTTCAAACATTAACGAAAGCTCTGATGCTTCAACATTTACTTACAAAACATGTAATCATTGGTAGTTATCATTAGTAATATTACAATTATAAACACCACCCACACACTCACACAGCCTATATATATATATATATATACTACTTATATAAATATGATATATATAGATACTATATATCTACTTATCTATATATCTATATATATACATATATTACATATATATTTATATCAGCTTAGTACATCTATATATATATAGATATATTTACGATATATCATTATATATATATACTTATCTATATATAATATAGGTTTATATTATGAAATATATATATAAGTATACTTATATATATATATATATACTAGTTAATATTATATATATATATATATACAAGTGTATATTATATTTATTATATATAATAAGATGTAATTTTAATATGATAATGTTATACTTATATATATTATTACTAATATATGATCATAACTTAATGTATATATATATAATAGTATTACTATATATTACTATTATATTATCCATAACCTATACCTACGTAGTTTTGAAAATCGACCTTTGCTAACAAGAATTTTCAATGCTTAATATTCTAAACATAAAAATAACATTAATTAAGAACATAGTGTGCACAACAAATACAGACTTTATACGAAAAAATTAAATGGCATAGCAAAGTACCTACATACATGTAGCAAACACATTATCAACAATACGTATACCAACAACTTACATAATTCAATTAATTTTATAACATACCACCATCATCCTTTTTATCAGTTGTTTACCCCCAAAAAAGTTTAAATGAAAAGAAAAATAGTCTTTAGACCTCATTAAGAACTTACATAACTACATATTATAAACCTCTAGAGAAGCATTTTTACTTCCCATTAAAGATGCAAGTAACTACATTAGTCTAATAAAATGTAACTAATCCTAATATTTATAACACTAATAGCTTTTCACATCAATAAGTTATACTATAGTTAACCTGATAACTAACAACATAAGTACAACACAAACCTAAATACTCTAGTGTAATTAAATGCTAAATTATTCAATTTCATACTATAGCAAAAGTAGAAGATTAACAACAAATTTAAGAAATTAATAAAAACCACTTATTCCAATATAATGATATATAGCTAGTATATATGTTAGATAGGTATCATATATAATATATATATATTATATATTGTTTTACTGATACTATTATTAAGATATAAGTGTCTTTGATATATAGTTATTATATAGTTATGTTATACTTATATATTGTTGCTATATTTTCACTAATTAATTATTACTTTCTTCAGGCTATTTATGCCAACCAGCAAATCTGGATTACCTCTAAATAAATGAATAATCAAACTATTGATTAACTAGCCTTGTATTAAATATATATAGTTTCTATTGACTCTAATCTTAAAATTTATTATTTATATTAACATTTATAGTTGTCTTAATATTCTTAAATGATCCAGATAATAACTTTTATCCATTTACAAAAAAATTTAGCCAAAACGAAAAAGTTCCCCAAAACGTCTACCGAAAAAATTGTTCTTCTCAGATACCGTGCGTTTAGCCATCTTAAATTCCATGGCTCAAACGATCTTATGGTCAGTAACTTTGTTTTACTGCGGACCATAATTACCATGAATGGCCTTATTATTTTGTTTTAAATTTACCTATCTATCTGCAATGGAAAATTTATATTTGACTATTTCGAGAATATGATGTCGACATGCAAAGTCTAAAGAGCTTTGCCACCACCCTTATTTATATAGTAATATTTTATAACTAATTTTTTTTTTCTATAACACTAACCTCCTCTATATTGACCACGAATAAATGCCAAATCTATCTTTCATAATAGAATAATAATGTTCTGTATTGATAATAGAAAATATTTCTGCATGCGTGTATAGTAATATAGGGGTGGGAAAAAAAACGTTTTTTTCAATATATATATTTTTTCAGGAAAAAAAACATGTTTTTTTATGTTTTTCGTTTTAAGTTTTTTTCGTTTTTTCATTAAATTATCATTTAAAAATTAGAAAATATAAAAAATATATTTCACTTTACAAAATTTTATTTAGGAAAGGAGCAAAAAATGAATTAAAAAATATTCCATTTTCATTTATAAAATAGCACAGTTTCTTTATATTTATCAATGTTGGCGTTAAAAGTTTGATTGCTCATACAAATCTTTGTAGGCGTTACTATACTAAGCTTTACTATGTATTTTACATTTGATCATATCATCTATTTTATTTACTATTTAAACATTTAAGTGTATTAAATAAAAAAAAATAATGGTTCAGGGCCTTGCTAGATATTTATATACTTGCATAATATAAAAAATATTTAAATTAAAATTTATCAGTATTGAATGAGGAGGATGGTATGACTAATTAATATTGGCTCTTCGAATGTGTCATAGTCCACACTGAGTTACTACACTTGTCAAGCTCATTATTCACTGGGCTCATCAGCGTGATCAGCCACATTAATTTTGATATGAAGATTAGTCTGATATCTCAGAAGTCTTATGAAGTATGTGAGAAAGACAGTGTGATGAGCAGGGCAGTAAGGACTCTCTTAAGC
This sequence comes from Trachelipus rathkii, assembly GCA_015478945.1. NCBI lineage: Eukaryota > Metazoa > Arthropoda > Malacostraca > Isopoda > Trachelipodidae > Trachelipus > Trachelipus rathkii. Next base: position 4,312 of record JABUQX010037703.1, read on the forward strand.
TTAGCTGCTTACTAATCATTTCTCAGCTGGCAAATTTCATAATTCCTAGTATCTAGATTATGAGCATAATATATATTTTTGCAACATCTACCAAACAAAGTATAATTTCATGCAGGCCCTTGCATACATTTATTTCCTTAAAATAAATTAATTAACAAAAATTTTTCATGACATTTGCTAATTCTGATTAATATTATATAAAAATGTTACTGAAAGCTGTAACATACTAGAAAACATTATAATGCACATTATTTTTATTATTAATATCAAAATTCAGAATATTAAATAAAATATGGGAAACCCATAAAATTTGTACAAACTTCAGGCTTCCACCCTCTTAGAAATTTGGACCAACATGTCCACATTAGAGCATATTGCTAAAACTTATCAACATGATCTTCAAACATGAATTCCAAACTAATTGAAAAAAACGAAAAAAACAAATTTTTACTTGTTTTTTCGGCTGTGTTTTTTTCATGAAAAAAAAGTTTTTTTCGGGAAAATCCTTGTAATTTTTCCTTTCCAAGAATTCTTGTAAAGTTGAAAAGTTTGAAGAGGTTTATTTGGAGGGTTACATTTAGCTCACTCTACTATTGTGAAGTTGGGAACTTGCAATGTTAGCAGTTTACTCTGGTAATGCTTGTTAGTTTGTTGTTAATTTTTTTAATCTCTTGTTAAAGGGTATATATATTATCCTTATGGTTGTTCGGATTAAACCTTAATCCTAGAAAACCCTATAAATTACCTTCTTTGGTCCTAATCTAATACCCAGACAGTTCCTTAGTATGCTTAAACTCTTGTTTAATTACTGTCATATCAGCTTCCAGGTGATACCTTTACGGAGAGTCTCTCGAATTTATAGCTCTTTTTTATTTTCCTAGCAACCCAAAACACTGGATACTATTTCATCATATCCTATAATTCCACTAATCTTCATTATTCGTTAATTTGAGTTTCTTTTTCCCTTCGTGGCGAGGACGCTCCATCCTGGGACTCCGCCTCTATCAGAATTGTTTTCAGTTTATGGATGACTATATCTGGTTTTATGAGTAAGAAAAAATGACTTGGTTCGTCGTTGGTCGTAATGTTGTAATTATTAGTATAAGACTCTGTGTTTTCCTCTATATTATTTGGTTATGCAGTGGAACGTATTACTTCTATTTCAATCTTTCTCATATATCTATAGTTGGATCAGTTGCAAATATTGTTGTGTCTTCTGTGCTATGAGCTCTCAGCAGCAAAACCCCACATCCTATAGTATGTGATCCAACTATTTCGATCGTTCATTGCACATTCTAGCATTGTCCCTTTATGTTTGCCTCTATTGCTTTTTGAACCCAGTGTGTCCTGAAGCCGAAATCTTGGGTGCCTTAGGATGGTTTCTTCTCTTCAACTTTTTAGCCATCCTTTCATCATTACTTCATTTGATTTGTAAGTGTCAATGAATGCTTCATCCAGTATGTTTTATGGTGTTTCGGCAAATGTGTGATTTTTTCATTGTTCTAGATTTGCTTCTTCTCTCTTCTCTTTATATGTTAACTTAGCCAATTTGTCTCCAAATTTATCATTGTTTCTCCTTCTCCTATCAAATCTCACTTCTCTTAGTTTATATCATTCATTTTTTGTTATTCTTATGATGTGAGAGGTTTCAATTTCATTTCATCACAAAATCTTCAATGAATCTTCCAATTCTGTCCTTCAAATATTTCATTCCAATTATTTCGATTTGATATATTTATGCTAATTGTGTACTCCCTTCCTCCCTTTTTTCTGGATACATGTATCCTGTGGCACAAATTGTTTTATGAGTCAATCTTATGTGCGTGCACATTTTCTGTCATAAATTCCGCTTGTTTAAGTCTTCTGCATCCAGTCGATATCCCACAAAGCCTATGGATACCGGGCTCGCCAAGTTTTAACGTTTGCTCTTGTTTCTGCATGGTAGGGAAGTTCAACGTTCTGATTTTAGATAAGTTTATATCTTCTCATATATTTCACTTTTTATTTCGCCTTCATATGTGTTTCTATTTTTCTGACTCTTCTATTCCGAGATATACGTGCGTTCTTGTTCTAACTCTTGAACTTTTTCTCCTTCTCTTTAGAGATCTCAACTTTTGTTCTTGATCTTTCTTAGTAGCCCAAAGCCACATTTATCTAGCGCCAAATTCATGCATCTGTCATTAGAAAACCTTTTTTTACTATTTCTATTTGTGTTATGTTTCTTTCTATTGACGAAGTAAGTTCAAACTACACTTAATAGTGGAAATTATTTTGGTTCTCATCTCAGTCTTCTCGAATTTACGATATCCTTCTGCAAAACCATTGAATTAAGCACCTCAGAGGATTTATGCGAGCACAAATATTCAATGGGAGATCGGAGTCATCTGAATAATTCCCGCTTAATTTTTACTTCTTCTATCCAAAGTTCCTTTCTTCATAATGGAGATTTATATTACCTTTCCATATCTTCATTGCATTGTCTATGAATCTTATATTAATGCTAATTTTATGTATTTTTTAAAACTCTTGATCAATGTGAGGACACTATCGTAGCCTTTTATGCTTAATCAATTACTACATGGTTTTTCTTGGCTGTCTCGAATTTTCTTAATCATATCTTATGTCTCTTGTGCCTCTTACTTCTATTATCGTTTCTTTAAACCTCCTTTTTTCTTCGTATATGTTATTTGTATCCAAACTGTCTTGGATCTTTGCAACACTCCGTAATACCTTATTGTTGGCATATACGTGTAGGTCTATACTCTTTATGGTCTCTGGGTTTCTTCGCTTTTTGGAATCAGCACAGTTTCTCCAGTTTACCATGAGATTTTCTCTCTTCATTTATAATTCTTTAATACAAGTATCTGAAATTTTATCAGTCTGAAGTATGGAAAATAAAGAAACTTCTATCTTTCAAGTTGTTTCAGTTGTTTCCAGAACTTTGTAATGGTAGCGTTTTATGTGAATGTTATACTGTTAGGTTTATTGCTAAAATTACATCTAATATACCTTAGTTTACTTCAGAGATGGAGATGTTTAGCTTTATTGAATGGGAAAACTTACGATTTGCATTTATTTTTGGTCAGTATGAAGTAATGTTAAGCATTATATTTAGTCCATATGAAGTTAGGTTATGTTCAGTCGGGTTATTTTTTTGTAATTGTACAGTTACTCACATCTTTTCGCGAATACTTAAATTGTTCAAATATCATCTTCTTTCATATGATTAAGAGCGTATACTATGTATCAAAAACATGAATAATTTGACAAAAACAGCCCAAAACACCGACTAACATTAAATCTCTCGAATACAATTTCATTATAGAAATTTATTGCAGGATAGATAGATAGATTAAAATTCGAAAATATATCAAAATTCCATGTAAATTGGTTCCAGTGCAAATGCAATTTATGGCCTCAAAAAAGTCGTTATAGCCATGAATTAAGCTCATGGTCTAAACGCTACGTATCTGAGAAGTAAAAAAAATAAGGAGACGTTTTGGTGCAACTTTTTCGTTTTTTCTAAATTGTTTGTAATAATGCGTAATAGTCGTTTCTCGGACAATATTCAATTCTGAGAATAAAAAAATATATAAATAATATATTTTTAATATCATCAAGGAACATCATATCAGATTTTCTTTAAATATTGAGCAGTAGGTAATCGATCTTTTGATTATTCATTTTAATTAGAGCCAATTCAAATCTTGCTGGTTGCTTAGATAGATTGAATGTATTATAATTATGAAAGTCGCGCAACATATATTATACTGAAAGTGAGTATTAGATATAAATCTGTGTAGGCGTGTAGCCTTACTTTATGCTGTTAAATAGGAAAATTTTAGTTAGCAGTTTAATCATATGGCAACGGTTGATTAGGTTGTTGTTAGTGCATTATTCCCTTAGTTATCATATGTTATATTACTTTATTGATGTTGAACTTTTTTATGTTAAAAATGAGAGCATTAGTTAAGGTTTGCTAGGTATGTTAGCTACTTTACTGTTATTAAGTAGGGACTTTTTAATGTATTAGTTGTTTATCATACGGAATGTAGTAGTTCCTTATTTAGTTAGGCTATGAATATGATAATATATTTGTTAAGTTTACACAGAATAATATTCTGATTTCCTAATGAAAAATAAATTATTCTTGATAGAGATTGTTTTATGAAGATATAATGAAATTTTTCTTGTTAGTATAAGTATTGTATGGTAAATGTTAAGTTTATTACCATTTGATATTTGGAACTTTGTTTAATGTCTAATCAAAGTATTTTTCGTAACTTAAGGTATTGTTAGTTTTTGTTGTACATTAATTACTTGTTCAGTATATCTCTGTTCCGCTTTTTGATGTCGACAAACTTTCCTTTGTTAACAATTATTCATTGGTCAGTATTCTAGTTCAGGTTAAAAAATTTGTTAAGTTTTGTTAAACTAACATTATTGATGCGAGTTTTATTGACATGTTTTTTAGTTATTTTGATAAGCGAAGAACTTTGTTAATGATTCAGACAGTTTTTCCACTATGTACAGAATGTCAGTATTTATGACCTTATCTTTCTTAGATCAGTACTGCTATGTTGCTTTATTTATGTTTACTAAAACCTTATGCTTAGCATTCTATTTTCGCTGGTTCGTTATGATAGTGGATAATTATGATATTTTTTAGGTTATAATTCTGTTTAGGAGCCTCGAGATTTTGATTGATTAGATATGATAGAAAGTAGGAAAGATTGCGATGACAATTGTTAGCTACTTTATGTTGATTAAGCTTAACCTTTGTTAATGATATGAATAACTAATCACACAGTTTATTCGTCTATCGTAAACCTACCTAATAAGTGGTGAATGAATTTTAATAGTTCTTCTTCAAAATTCCTAGTCTAACTCAATCACTATTCTATCTCCACGTGCATACCAGATCTGGCCAACTTCGACACACTTCCACTCAAAATAACTACTTTAAATCCTTTTTCTTTAAACATCCCACAGTCTCTCATTCGATTCCCTCTAATACACTTTCTTTGAAATCTTAATAACCTAAAACCACATCGCCACGTACCAACTTCAGTTATATAACATCCCGTTTGTTGTCTCCCACCCCCATCTTATTTTTACCTATCTAACACATACAACTTTTTCCACCATACTCTGACCCTATCTTGTTCCACCACCCCTTATCCACTAGTCCATGTCTTCGCTTTAAAGATAACTTCCCACGTTAAGAAATCTTCAGTTTCTATACATTACAGTGCAGACGCAGCTCTATGTGCCAAACAAGCTTTAAATTTCAATCAGGTTCACAAACACCTGGAACATCTTTTATATTAAACCTCTCTTCCAGCTTCCTGAGATTTACTCTCCATCCGCTTTACCACTTCCCAACTTAGCAAAACCTTTCGCTTTTGAATTTTACTATACTTTCTGTCAGCCATCCCTCGAATAGATGCAAATTCTGGAGTCTTACATTAAATGGAACCCCTCCCACTCTTCTACTCCATTGCTTATTGCTAATCCCGTTCCTTATAAATATGCTTGATTTCTATATAATATCATAACTAAACCAATTTCTTGGTATCCCTTCCTGTCTAAAATATTTTCTTTGTAGTCTATACTTCGCTTACCATTCTATCAGGTCTGTTTTAATATAGCGATTAGTTATTACCTTTATTATTATTTATATTTTTCTATTATTTTATTATTATTTTGATTATTATCTTCGATATTATATTATTAAATATTATTGATTATTAATTATTATTTTATTATTAATATTTTATTTAATATGTGTGCCAATTGTGCTTTTGTTAAATTATCCTTAATCTATTACTTATTACTGCTATTTGAATCTAGTTTAAAATTGTAACCCTAACTTTAACCGTTGCCATGTTCAATGAAGTTTATTCACTTGATTAATTATTTTGCGAGTAATATGTGGTTTTAGATAGTGTTTATCTTCAATTAAATGGAAGTGTTATTTATGAAATAAATAGTTTATTATTTCGATTTATTATTTTATATGTTCAATTATTATTGTTTATTTATTCTAATTATCATGTTTTATATTCTCTTCTGGCATTTTCTATTTATTATTGTAAATTATATTATATCTCTCATTTTCTTTTATTGTAATATTTATTTTCATACCATAATTTCTTTAAAGCTTAACATTTAATTTTTTGATTTGATTTTGATTTGATTCTTATTTGATTTTATTTTATGCATTAAAAATTCTTTCGTTGACAGAATAAAGTATTCTTGATTTTGATTTGATTTATTTTGATTTTGATTAAGATTTTTTTTGATTTAGATTTCATTTTCATTTTCATATTTCATTTTCAATTAATTTGATTTTCATTTTCTTACTATTGATATTGATAAGTCAAAGAAGCGATATGATATTGATATTGATATGATATTGATAATTAGATTTTTATTTATTTTATTACATTTATTTTTATTTTATTTTATTTTATTTTATGTTTATAATTCTATTTATTTGTTATTTTTTATCTATCTTTAGTTGTTTTTTTTTTTTATTTTTTTTTTTTAGTTATTTTTTTTTATAGATATATTTGTATTTTTTTATGTTTATTTAAATCTACTTTTTATTTAATAACTAAATCCAGGCTCGCACAACATACCGTTGTTGTATATTTCTACTTTCATATCTTTATGGATGAGCTTTTAGTTGAAACTTCTTGTAATATTTGCACTTATGTAAACCTCTATGTCCTTATTCTTTCTCTGGTCATCCTGTTATATTAAATTAATTTAATATTATATTATATATACTATATATATAGTATATATATATATATAGTATACTATATATATAATTATATATAATATACTTATATATAATAATTATATATATATATATATCTGTATAATAATTATATATATACTATATATATATATTATTTATAATATATATTGATATATTATCTATATATTTTTATTAATATATCTATATAATATATTATATATATTATTATTCATACTGCTAATATATATGAGTGTGATCACAAACGTGATAATTTTATTACACAAAGTAAAAAGTTACCTCAAAGTTGAAATATCTCCTGCAAATACTCTCCTTTCATATATATATATATATAGATATATTATTAATAATATACTATCATATTTATTATTATTACACATTATTTATATATATCTAAATATATATATATAATATATATAATATATATAATATTATATATCAATATAGTATATATAATATAATATATATATATATAATATACTATATTATATACTATTAAATATATATATTACTATTATACTTATGATACTTATATATAACTATAATTCATATATATATTATATATATATATATATATATAGTATATATATAATATTAGAATATATATTATTAATATATATATATACAATAATATTAATAGTAAATATAATTATAATATATTATATATATATATTATTATATTATTATTATATATTAATATATATATACATATATATATATACTATATATAAAGTATATAATATGATAATAAATAGTATGTATCCTTAATTACTTATATATAATATATATATAATATAATATATATATTAATACTATATTATAATATAATATATTATATATATATAATTATATATATATATATATATATAATATATAATTCTTATATTATATATAATAATACTAATATATAAGTAATTATATACTATATATATATAATATATATATATATAATTAATATAATAATTATATAAAATAATATATTATTATATATAGTATAAATATATAGAATATATATATAATTACATAATCACTATATTATATATATTTATACGTAATAATATTGATAGCTTCCACGAATGGTTGTTTCAAATTTACTCTCTTCAACTTATTCAGTACTTTATTAGAGGTCTATCGAATTCTGGATTTTGAAATATTAATAGTTTGTTTAGATTAGTGCAGTTATCAGTATAATTCAGTTTAGAGTAAATGAGTTATACAGAAAAATAAAAAAAAAAAAATATGTTCGAAAACTAGGATGCAGGAAGCATCAATTGAAGTTAAAATTTATTTGTATAACTTATGTGACGATTTTAGTTCTGGAAATATATTTGATGGGATGAAGTCTTTCATAAGATTAGATATGATTCTAAAGTTGCAAATTTCAAGACTAATCCTCCGCATTACTAAATAATTTCAAACTCTGGTCAAAGTTTGTTTCTGAGGCTTAACACAGTTTTGAGAGGGTTAAATTTTCTCCTTCAAAAAATTTGAAAGTTAAAATCCACTTGGGGCAAACTAATCAAGTGTGAAAATGAAATAGAACTATACCACTAAGTTGAATTACTGTTGATATAAAACGCACTTTAATGCAGAAAATTATTGATGCAAAAAAAAAAAAACCCAAAGGAGGCAACGAAGGTGAGAATCTAAAGCCCGATGGTGTATTCGGAACCTATATAAGAAATTGTTGAAATAACACCATGAAATAGGAGATAATATCGGATACCGATCACGTACTGGTAACACAAGATTAAAAAAGCAAGGTTTATGTTTTTTTTTCACTGTTTGTTTTCCTTTTTTCTTTTTACATCAATTTAGGCTTACTATAATAATTTTATTTAAGATGATCCGTGAATTTTTTGAAATTTGTCCATTTTTTTATAAGAAATAATTAAATGATTTTGAGTTAAAATTACTTGGATGCAGTAAAAACTATATCAATTGCGTCACATTATGGTTATCTAATAATTTTGATTTGAAAATTTGAAACGACTATTTATGAAGGCTGGTTCCATAATTCAGGCGAATTACCTAGATTACTCGATTGTTTTTTATTTACATTACGGATCAACGGAAACACGCCATTTAACAATCATCCAAGTTTACGCCCCGATCACTGATGTCTGCAGACGAGGTGAACTTGGAGCATTTTTACGCATCTGTTCAAGAAGCAATAGATCAAACTCCAAAAAAGAGCCTTCCTTACATCATTGGGAACTTTAACGTGAAGAGATCGGAGCAGAGGTTGATGCAAGCATAGTTGGTCAATACGGATTGGGGGTAAGAAAATAGGCAGGAGAGCCTCTCGTACAATTCTGTCAAGAATATCTCTTAACTATCATGAACACGTACTTTCAACAACCAAGGCGACAACTATATACGTGTACATATTCCAACGGTGGACATCGTAACCAAATAATTATATTTTGTTAAAGAAGAAATGGAGAAGCTCTGTCCTCACAGTAAAAACTTTTCCTGGTGCAGCTTGCGGTTAGAACCATGAGCAATTGGTGGCCAGGGTGATGATTCGTTTCTGCAACGTTATAAAACCACTTTTTTCTGTTGTCTATAACTCTATACTTTTTTCTTATGTATTTTGTTGTGCTGAAGTCAAAAATCGTATTGTATTTTGTCTGTCAATTTCAGTTTTGACACTATTCACACGTAAACGTGGTTAAAAATTGCAAAAATAAATTATTTTTCCCGTGAACAGTAACAAAACGGTTGGGTGTACAATCATATAATGTAAATAAAATTTGTGTCTTGCCCAAGTATAAATGCTGTGAAAATTTCATATTGATGGGACAAATAATAAAATGGTATAGCGATTTTCCCTTTATGAAATGGTAAAATATTTTTTTTGCATTTTTTTTAGTTTTCATATGAATGGCGACAAAACTGGATCTTGTAGCAAACACCAATATAATTTTTGGATAAAAATTTTGTTCCCTAGTATAATAATAATAATAATAATAATAATAATAATAATAATAATAATAATAATAATAATAATAATAATAATAATAATAATAATAATAATAATAATAATAATAATAATAATAATAATAATAATAATAATAATAATAATAATAATAATAATAATAATAATAATAATAATAATAATAATAATACTGGGGAACAAATTTTTGTTGACTTGTATTTAAGACTTAGATTCTTATGTAGTTTTTTGCGCTGAATTCAAAAATTATATTGGTGTTTGTCTATAAGGTTCAGTTTTGCCGCCATTCACTTGAAAAGTAAAAAAAAATGTAAAAAATTTTTTTTTTACCATTTCATAAATGTAAAACCGCTTTATCCTTTTTTATTACTTGTCCTATCAATTTGAAATTTTCACAGGATATATATTTGGGCAAGATACACATCTTTTATTTACATTATCTGTTTGCATATCCAACCTTTTTGCCTCTGTTCACGGGAAAAATTATGTATTTTTGCAATTTTTTTCATGTTTACTTGTGAATAATGTCAAAATTGGACACGACAAATAAAACCCAATACGATTTTTGAATTCAACATGAGAAAAACATGTACGAAACAGGAATTCTTTGTCTTGGAGCAAATTCTATGTTGATCAGTGGATTAACAAGACTCTCCTGGCAAATGAAGAATAGATTCGACTTGCTTAGTATTGAAGAGAGTTCTTCGGAAGAGTTGTGGGTGACATCAAGATGATCATCAAGGAATCTGCTGAGCAGCACATCCCATATGAAAAACCTGGCGAATCTGCCCAGTGGATCTCTAATGAAATCTTCGAGATCGCAGATAAGATAAGAAAGGAAAAAGCAGCTGGAAAAAGGAATGAACAAAGACGACTGAACACTTTTTTCAGAGAGAAGCGAGGAGAAACAACTAGCATTTTTGGAATGAACGGTGTAGAAGGT
>JABUQX010037703.1:30000-32677 GCA_015478945.1 Trachelipus rathkii
TCTTCTACAGCCGCATCAGCAGCCGTCCCTGCATCCGGGTTTCTGGCCAGCGATTCCGGTCCGGCTCCAGCTCAGCCGCCGACTCCGGGTCCGCAGCACCGTCTCTGTCTCCGGTTCTGGCCGCGATTCCGGTTCAATAGATCACAGATGGTCAGGAGGGTGACAGGAAGGTAGATGGATGGTGTTGAATTTCTGATTTATCTGCTTTAGGGTAAATGTAAAACGTTAAATTTTAGTAAAAATTGACTTAATCAATAGATCAATAGATCACAACTGGACAGGAGGGTACAGGAAGGTAGATGAATGGTGTTTGATTACTGATTTACTGGCTTTAAGGTGTTGTAAAAAACGTAAATTTTTGTAAGTTATAACATAAAAAGTGTAAGAAATTTTATTTATTTATTTATTTATTTATTTATTTATTTATTTATTTATTTATTTATTTTTTATTTTTATCTTTTCTTGATGGGTCTGAAACCATTTTTCGAAATCTACAGACTCAATAACATATATAAAGACACCAACATTGGGTTGTTATCGAATGTTTATTAACTAAAGCACCGCAGTAGCTCAGCACCTGGTGCCGGGCCAACCTCCCCTTGAATTCCAATACTACTCTTTCTAGAAACTTCAACTCTGAATCCTCTCACCAAATTTTACAGCTTTATACGATCAATTTAATTTTGTTTTATGGGGGAGGGTCCCCCTTCGGGGGACCCACGCGGGCGTAACTTCGTATACACTGAGGTTACATCATCAATCTAACCACCGCCAAATTTTAGACACGAATACGATAGTTCGGAGATCGGAGCAGGCAGGCAATGCGGAGTCGGAGTTCAAAACCGGATGCAAGAAGCAGACCGCGGCGGAATCCGAAGTCGGAGTGCGTTCGACTCAGATTCAATTTCCTTCGGAAATCGAATCTTCGACGTAATACATATAATAATATTAACATTATGTGTATGTGTATTAGCGCGCGCAGTCAACATTAACAAAGTTCCACACTTAACAACAGTAAGTAACTAACAAAGCATAACAAAGACGCAACCTATTCACACTTTTTCTAACATATCACTGATATTTTTACATTTACATAATAACATTTAACAAAAATTTACCACAACCGTGTGTGTAATTATCATACAGATCAATGAGTATACTCTAACGTAAAAAAGTTTTCACATCAATAAAAGCAAACATAGCATCAACTGAACTACGATTATAATGTACAACGACAATCCTAACATCCTTATTCCCGAATAAGCAGTCAACATTAACAAGTTCCACCCTTAACACCAGTAAAGTAACCTTTAACATGGTATGCAAAACGTAACCTATTCTTACTTTTTTCAACATATGCTCTAACATAAACAATGTTAATCTTACAATGACACAGTAACATTTAGCAAAAAAATGTATCATAACCATACCTTGGTTAATTATCCTACTGATCAACGAATATACTCTAAAGTAACAAAGTTTCACATCAATAAAGCTAACATAGCGTTACATGAACTAAAGAAAATAATGTACAAAGACAGACCTAGCATACCTTAAGCACGAATAAATATTAAACGTTAACAAGTTCCTCACTTAACTCAGTAAGTTACTACATAGCATAAAAGAACCGTACCACTATTCACACTTTGTCAAAGCATTATCTACACAACAAGTTAATTTTTATATTAACATGGTAATATTTAACTAAATTTATCACAAAATTGGTTAATTATCATACTGATTAACGATATATGCTAACGTAACAAAAGTTTTCAGCATTAATAAAGCTAACATAGCGTTACATGAACTAAAAAAAAATAATGTTACAGCGACAAACATGACACACCTTAAGCACGAATATAAAATGTTAACATTAACAAAGTTCCACACGTAACAACAGTAAGTAACTAACATTACATACAAAACGTAACCTTTTCAAACATAGCATCATATGAGCTAAGAAAATATGTTACAACGACAAACTTAACACAACTTACGCACTTATAAACAGTTAACATTAACAAAGTTTCCATTCTTAAACCCCAGTAAGTAACTTACATTGCAAACAAAATGTAACCTAATTCATACTGTTTTTCCAAGCATATCTGTAACATATTAACGTTAATTTTAACATAGTAATATATAACAAAAATTTATCATAACCATGTCTAATTATCATTCAAGACCAACGAATAACTGTTAACATAACAAAGTTTTCATCCAAACATAACATAAAAATAAGTTTCTTTGAATAAAATATCACAGTAAATTGTAATAGTTTTACCAGATTTTAAAGCAATAAATCAGTAAATCAGTAAAATCAAGCCATCAACCCCTCCCCACCCCTCCCTCCAGGACCTTTTATTCTGATTGATCGCTATTTGATTAATGTCATATTTTCGAGTCATATTTCGAACTAAACATTACACAAAATAAAGTTTTTTTGTATACTACTGTTGAACATAATGCCTAACTTAACGAAAGTTTTTACATTGAAATAAAGGCTAACAATAATCATAACATGAATAAGAATTATAATGTAACAATGACAAACTACCACACCATACGTACGAATAAACTACTAACATTAACAAGTTCCATACTTAACAACACTAAAGTACCTAGCACAGCGTACAAAACGTAAGCGGGCTTTGGGCCTCAGCCCGAAGGGCTGAGG
>JABUQX010037704.1:5000-7500 GCA_015478945.1 Trachelipus rathkii
AAGACCTTAACGCACTTAAGGCTTAGTCCTTTACATTCCACCAAGGATTTTTTTAATTTGCGCACTAGCCACAGTTTTTCACTTATCAATTTCATAACTTTCCTACTAACACCCCTCTCTGAATTCGTCCCGTCCTTTTTCATTCCAACATATCTCTTTAAATTATTTTTAAACTCAGGACACTTGTTTCAGTTGCTTACATCTAACATAACTTCGCACCGCCCTCACTCACTATCATAACCTTACTCTTATACACATTTACTTTCATACCACTACATTTACAAATCCTGCCAAACCCCTCTACCAATCCTCTCAAACTCTCTTCCTATTCGCCACACAAAACCAAATCTTCTGCATATAATAGATAGGTCACCCTCCACTCTCTTCCATTCTCAATTATTCTATCACCTTCCCCTGCCACTCCCACCTCTAATTTCTTTCATAATTCTATCCCATAATTCCAATTTGGAATAACCAAGGGGACCATAAGCACATCCTGCCTTCACTGTTCACTGTTAATATTAAACCAATCACTTTCAACTCTTATTTTATTCTTTACACACGCTTCATTATCGTTATAACATACATTCTTTTGATTCCACTCAGAATCCTACCATCAACACCATATATCACTAAACACCTGCCATAGAGCTTCCCTAATTAATCCTATCATAGCGTCTATTGTGCAAATACCATAAACCTAAATATCAATTCTAAAGCTTCTCTATATTTCTCTTCAATTATTTGTCTCTAAATATGCTATAGATTTGATCCACATATGCTTTTCTAACAGTTTCCTAAACGCACCTTGTTTCTCACTTAACCAATCAGTCCCTCAGTCACTCGACGCCACTAAATATATATATATATATATGATAAATATAATATTATATATATATACTTATAATATAGTATATATAGTAGTTATTTTATTTTATAGTGATCATATGTATAATATATACTACAATATATACTATATATTGATTATTATATATATATCTATTGTATATAAATATAATATATATATATATATATATATTTATAGTCATAATATACTATATATATTTATATATATATATATATATATATAATATATTATTATATATTATATATATACATATATACTTAAATATAGTATATATTATAATATATATATATATATATATATATATATATATATATATATATATAATATATATATATATTATATATATTATAATATATAATAGTAATATATATATATATATTATATATATATATTGTATATTATTTATATTATAGCTATATATATAGTACCAAACTATTAGTTTATTGTATATATAGTATATATAATATATATAATATATATATATATATATATATTATATTGATATATATATATATATATATATATATATAGTGATATATATATATAGTATTATTAATTATTTATTATTTTTATATATATTTAAATTATTATATTAAAATTTTTTTTTAGACTTTAAATTGAGTATTTAATTGTTTTTTTAATAATTAATCTTACATTATATATATATTATATATAAACAACAAACATTCTGAACAAAACAAAATACAAATATGAACATTAAATGCACAGGTAAACTAATGAACATAAAGCCAAAATAGAATAAAGAGGTGATAATAAGAATGCAAAAAAGAAAAAAAAAAAAAAAAAAAAAAAAAAAAATAAATAAATAAATAAATAAAAAAGAGGACGGTGGCCAGCGATAAGCTAACTACTCGTTGTAAATATTTACATATCTACATGTGAGAATCCATTAGTTTTGTTAGATAAAGGGAACAATTGGTCAGGGCATCGTCTTTCTCCATCACAGAAGGCATTAGGAGGCCACTTAACTTTTGACCGTATTGCTCAGGAGGTATTATACATATATGATATATATATAGTAGTATATATTATATAAATCTATATATTATATATATTATATATATATATATATATAATTATATATATTATTATATATATATGTATATATAATATTTGTCATAATATAGTATACGTACATAATTAATACTTGTCACATTTATGTATATTATATATAGCGTATAAAAATTTTTCATAGTTTATATATATATAAGCATATAATATATATATATACATAAGTATATATGATATATATACATCTATCTGTACATAATATAATTAAATATTATCATTATATATTATATAGAATATATTTTATTATATATAGCTATACCAAATAATAATTATATATATATAACTATAATATAATATATTATAATTATTATATAATATATAATATATATATATATTATATATATTATATTATATATATATATTATATATGAGTATATATTATTATATATATATATATATAATATATATATATATATATGAGTAGAGAGAGAGAAGAGAGAGGAGAGAGAGATGAGAGAGAGAGGAGAGGATGAGAAAGAGTATGAGAGAGACCTCTGAGAGAGAGAAGAGAAGAGAGATTTATGAAATAAAAATATTTCC
>JABUQX010037704.1:12500-17500 GCA_015478945.1 Trachelipus rathkii
GCCTTTATTTCAGACTTCATTAGGCGAACTTTCAAGTAGTCCATATAACAGATTTTACTTCTTAAGTTTCATCAGCACACAAAAGTATAAATTTTTTGAAGCTTTTTAGAACGTGCAGTATTCACAGAATCTAAGAAAACTTTTTGATCTTATTTGAGTTCCTATCTTTTAGTTAAAAACTTTTATTTAAAAATTCTGGCTTCGGCCAAGCAAGCTTTTTCTTCCCTTAACTGCGTATTTTTCATAGCGACTTAACTAATAATTGCACATTTTCTCGGATATGTTATTACGCAGTGGTTCTCGTCTCTCAAACAATTAATTTTATAAAAAAACCCTTAATATAACATGTGTTGTTGTAGAATCTTGTTTACGCTTATATTGAATATTAATAATTTACATTCTATAGTGCCTTTTCGCGGAAATGTATTAATTAATTTTTTCAACTTTAATCAAGAGTTACAATTTGATAAAGCTCTTTATTATTTAGTTTTGTAAGTTGTTTTTTACCAATAAGTCGTGCATTTCTATTTTTAGGATTATTATTATTAGCATGTAAATAATAATCTATATTTATATTGATATTATTATTATTGTTATTGTTATCTCAGAACAGATCTATAACCTTATTTAGACATTATTACTCTCTAAATTAGCTCACAGTAATATTTTATAAAATGTACTTTATTGATTACTCTTAGTTTTAACTTACCCGCGCTAGAAATAGCAGCGAGTTAGATTCCTCTTTTTGAAAATAAGTCGTGGGTGCCCTGCGCTTCGCTCAGAGGGATAAATGAGGAGAGCATGTTAAGACATAACTCTCCTATCAAACAATAATCCATTATATGGCTGGAGGAAATCGATGAAAGAGCATCAAGTTCGATAAGAGACCTCTGATAGAGGGACCTGTTGCGATGGTTGTAAAACCTCCTCGCAGCTCTGTCTTCGTCTCTGCGCTGGGATTGTTCTCGGTAAATATTCTGCTTTGGGGAGGAAAATTTTCGAGTAACGTTTTCAAGCTACTGTATTTAAATAATATCTCTTGTTTTTTGTTTTGTTTTTGTGAATTATTTTTGTCTGCAAAGATCTGGCAGAAAGTATTTCCTCG
This sequence comes from Trachelipus rathkii, assembly GCA_015478945.1. Classification (NCBI taxonomy): domain Eukaryota; kingdom Metazoa; phylum Arthropoda; class Malacostraca; order Isopoda; family Trachelipodidae; genus Trachelipus; species Trachelipus rathkii. Next base: position 13,606 of record JABUQX010037704.1, read on the forward strand.
TCTCCTTGGATAAGGCATTCTTTTTCCTCTGGAAGGTTGCTGGGGAAAAAACAAAATTTTTCAATGAAGATTGTCGACTATCTTTAAAGTTTTATCATTCTATTTTAATCTTCTGTAATTCTCTAAGGCTATGGATAGTTGAACCAAAATCCTTGAAAATAATCTTGTGGGATTTTTGAATTATTTTCTATCAAGGGTGGTCGAACATTTTTAAAGGCCTAAAACATTTTCATGTGTTTTTAAAATATGTACTAGGGTAGCTTACCTTGACTCATCTCTTCTCTGAAAAATTTCTTTAATTCTACTTGCAAGGTTGATTTTAGAGGTTCTTCCAATTACATCTACTAGCAATGGAGTAGCTGGTCTCTTTGCAAGTTTAATTTGATCTTATTTACGGATTTCGGTTATGTAAAAATAGATTTTAGCAAATCGTTTTTTTTTTTAAGTCATTTACATAATTATTTTAGCAATTTGGGAGAACCTTGAATTCGTCCAGTGTGGAATGGCCGAGAGTGGAATGGCTTTCACGTTTCCCCCTCTCTTTTTATGTCTTCTTGTAAGGAGGAAGGGTGTGATAATGTTTTAATGAAGGTAGCCACCGGGAGATAGTGTTTTTCTGGGTGCTCTTATGTATCAGTGAAGAAAGAAGAACACACTCCTTCTGGAGTTGAGAAAGTTTAAGAGTTTACTTCTCTGGTGAAAAATTGAAGTTTGTTGGCTATGGGTTCTAGGGGGGAGTTTCTTTCGAGTAGGGGGAAAGATAAATATTATCATTTCCCCTTTACCGTGTTGATTTTGGGGAAAAGTCTTTTAAGAAAAGGTATACTGAAGCAGAACTTTTTAACCGCTTTTTGTGGTTCATATTAGAATGAAGAAACCGGACAAGGTTAACTCCGAGGTTTAAGGAAGAGTTAAAATATTAAAAGAATAGAGGAGCGCAATTGTTTTCATGGAAGGTAGCGACTTAAGTTTTCTTCAAAAAAAAATTCTTCAGTAGCCTTTCCCCCGGTAGGGCACTTTGTGGGCTTTGGCAAATGGGTAAATTCACGAGGTGAAACTTTGCGTTAAGTTGGGTTCACATGTTGATTTTTGTTACACTATTCACTTATTTTCTTAAGGTATCACTTTTTAATCACCTCCTAAAAGTCCTATTACCGGGGTTAATCTTTTAATGTACGAAAATCCACGCAAATTGAATTTCACCAAATTTGTTGAGTTGCCGTAGGGATGCAAACGCATATGTCCTAATTCGGACATATGTAGAGAATATATTTCACAATGGATCTGAATCTATTTTGTTTATTGATTTGCCATTAATTTAAATTTATATGTTAAAGTTGGGAAAGTTTAATTAAATCTTTAAACAAATATTATTAATTGTTATAGAGAATAGAATTATAATGGCAACAGTCTTACGTTATATCCTATCAAAAACAAGGGATTCCCTCTCTTTTCTTGAGCGCTGTCTTGAACAATCTACATAGCTCTCCGACAGGACCCTCGAGTTAGGCCTGCTTATATTTATTATAATTGGGATTCAAGTTGGCATGGCTCTTCCGCCTAAGAATATTGATTTCAATTAAATATTTTAATATTGGAGCCTTCGAAGCATAAATGTATAAGAAGAGAATAAGATAATCGATTTGTTGGATCCGCATAAACAGTATCTATACACGCCAAAGACTGAAGTACGCTGGGATAGTCCGATTTCTATGACTATGACAGTTTAGCAATAAAGGCATGCGTCATTTAAAATAGAATAACCATTGATTAAGAAGATGAATTAAATTCGAGCAGAACGTAAATTGAATAATGATGTAACGAAGAATGCAGCAGGGAATGATTTGGTTTCCCTCATGGTTATGAGTTTCACCGAGATAGGCGGCTCCAACATCCATCACCTACACACACACAACACACACCCACACCACACACACACACATGCTAGCAGCACCACACTAGCACTATGCATATATAAATGATAATATGTGTAAGTATATTTATATATTATAGCTATATATAGTATAAGGTAGCTATGGTACATTATATGTAGCGTAAATTATTTTGATATATACACTAGGTATTACATAATCATATATTATAGTTATAATACGTAAGTATATTAATGTGTTGATAGCATATAATCTATATATATATATATATATATATATTATATTATATATATAATCATATATATATATAATTGCTGTAAGTATGTGATTATAGAGTATTGTATGTCTATTATTATGAAGTATGACTATAATAAGCGAGTGATGACAAGTTTGTGTGGATCAAAGTTATATACTAAATGTAGAGAACCTTCGTTTGTAGCGTATGTAGATAGATGACAAATATGACGCGTGAAGTACTTATATATAAATATAATAAACTTAATATTTACATTTTACTGTCAAGCTTTAACATTTGTATGGAGGAGTAGTACAGTACTTTTTTTGGAATTCAATCAAGTCTGCATACATCATTGTTCATCAGTTTACCCGACAGAATGAAACTCACGATGACTGCTTATAATTATTGAATCTAAGAAAATCTGTTTTTGAGACCAAAGGGCATAATGATTCATTTCTAACTATGAGTTGCGTTGGCTAAATAGCGATCATGTTATGATATATAAAACAAGAATGTATCGATATTATAGACCTAGAATTTGACTCTTACCAGTGAGCTTTTTTTTAGCTCACTTTACCTAAATGGGTACTTAGGTTATCTCGCAGCGGCGTAGGGAGTACCTTAACTCCGCATATTCTTAACTTGGATATAATGCTTGGACTTAACTCAAGGGTTACTGTGCTTTTCCCTTTTGTCGGGTTTATTTAAGCTTGCTTGTCTTACTTGACCATATTTTAATGTCCATCCTCGACCTTGTCACAAAGAAGATTCGGTAGAAATTCCCTGGTTGTAAAGGTTGTAAAATGAAAATTTTTTTTTAAAAAAATGATTTTCACAAACATATCACTCAAGCAAGTTAGTTACAACATTAATAGGAATATACGCAACATTACAAAATGTCACTACACTTATTAATTAAAAAATAAAATTTAACAAAGTAAATATTAATTTTCAGAAAAAGTTCATTAGAATAATTTGCCATCAATATTTTATAAACTTTTGTGAAATTATATATATATATATATATATATATATATATATATATATATATAATATGTGTGTGTTTATCTATAATATATATTATGTATTCATTTTTGGGAGTGTGTGTGTGTGTATGTGTATGTTTTAATACACTCACATTAGTGCATTCATTTTTTTTGAATTTTTGGGGTATAGTATGTATGTACTTTCAAGCTATACTTTCATTAAATCATGTAACTTTGGTAAGTAATCAATTAAAATCTTTATATTAATGAAGCCATTCTCTCTAACTTAATTATATCCGATGATGGAGAATAATGTACTCACTCTTTTTTAAAATAAAGACCTAGCCACTACTAACACTCACACAACTCAAAAACACAATGCGCACTACCCACACCCACACACACCCACACCCACACCCCACATGCACCCCCACAAACACCCACAACCCACATCCCACACCCACACCCCAAACCACATCTATATATATATATATATATATAAAAAAAAATATATTATATATTAATATAAATATAAAATTTAATATATATATATATATATATATATATATATATAATTTGCTTATACATATTCGAATTACAGTTCTTTATCGCAAAGCAACAAACATATAAGAATGAATATTTATATATTTTATTTAATGAAGAATAAAATCATGTATATAAACTTTTAAAATTCCTTTGCAATATTTACTTATTTGTTGGTTTAAAAAAAGTATAAAAAAAAGGATTGCAATCTTAATATCTAGAAAAGGTTTTTAAAT
>JABUQX010037704.1:25000-27500 GCA_015478945.1 Trachelipus rathkii
ACTTAACTTTATAAATAGCATATACCCGTCCATATCTTTCACCTACGAACTTTCGGAAAACAACACCTTACCATTCTTGGATACCCTCCTAACCTGTCATAACTCTTCACAAAAAACCTTCTCTGTTTACAGAAAACCCTCTAACCCCCCATACATACACTGGTTTTCTTAACACACAAAAAATAAAAAAATTGCCACCTTAACTTCCCTGTACCTTCGCGCCCTCAGAATATGCTCGCCAAATCACCTATCAACAGAAACCAAATTCTACTTTCACATACCCCTCAAATAGCCCTCTTACATCATCAACAATGCATGCAGAAAAGCAAAACAAAAATTCTAAAACATATCCCAAAAACAACATAACAATAACTCAACATTTCTTCTCCTTTACATTCTAAACCACAACATAAAAAAGCATCTACCTAAATCCATCTCCTTTACAGAAAACCACACATTTCCTCTGAAACACATTCTAAAACCCCCCTCTCCAAAATCCTATTACCCAAGGTATCTACAAAATTCCCTGCAATAACTGTCCCTCCATCTACATAAGTGAAAAGAACGATATTCCCCGCAGAATTTATCAACACAATTTTGTTTTACAAATGAACAATAACAACTCAGCTCTCACTCATCACCGTTCCCTAACCCAACATAGCATAAATCCCCAAAATACCACCATTTCAAAATATTTAAAATAACACACATAAAAGAAAAATAATAGAGTTCGTTTACATTTACAATACCAAAGACCATAGCAAAAATCAGGGAGACTTTAAACTGGACCAAATACAGAACTCCATTTCCTTTCCTCCAAACATTTCACTCAATTAAAATCTCAGCTAATAACCATCTAATTTCATTCACTTCCTTCGGTTTTCTAAGATGGCAGCTTTCATTACCTGAAAGAGGCCTGAAGTTATAGCGCTTTCGAAATCTAGCCGCAACTTTTAATTTAATGTGAATATATATATATATATATATATATATATATATATATATATATATATATATATATTTAAATATTTTTATTTTTCTATATATATATATATATATATATATATATATATATATATATAAATTGATATATATATATATATATATATATATGTAATATATATATATATATATATATATAAAGATATATTATATATATATATATATATATATATATATATATATATATATATATATATTATTATTATATTATTATATATTATATTATTATATATATTATATATATTATTATATTATATTATTAAATATATATATATATATATATATTATTATTATATATTATTATTACATATTATATATATTATTATATATTATTATATATATTATTATATATTATTATTGTTATTATTATTTTATTATTATTACAGTCATTATTGTTATATTGTATATACATATTATTTATATTATATATATATATTATTATTTATATATATATATATATATATTTATTTATTATATATATATATATATATATATATATATATATATATATTATTATTATTATATAGCAAATATATATATATATATATATATATTATTATATATTATTATATTGTTGTTGGCTATTTATTATTATTAGTTATTATTATTGTTGCTATATATATACATATTGTCATTATACATATATATATTATATTATATATATATTATATACATACATATTATTATATATATATATATATTTATATATATTATATTATTATTATTATATATATATTATTATTATTATTATTATTAAACATGTATGTTTCAGATATTATTATTATTATTATATTATATTATTATTGTTATTATTATTATTATTATTATTATTATTATTATATTATTATTATTAATACATATATATATATATTATATTATTATATTACTATATATTATACATATATATATTATTATATTATTATTACATATATATATATATTATATATATTATTATATATATTATTGTTACATATTATTAAGATATATATTATATATACATACATATACATAAATATATTATCTCATATTATTATTGTATAATGGTTATTACTATTATTATTATTATTATTATTATTATATATATATATTATTATTATTTCATATTATTATATATATATATTATTAGTATATATATACATATATTATTATTATTATATATATTATATATATATATATTATATATATTATTATTATTATTATTATGTTATTATTATTATTATATATATATATATTATTTCATATATATATATATAAATATATTTTTATATATATTTATTATATATATATATATATATATATATATATATATATATATATAAAAATATATAATATAATTATATATATATATTATATATATATATTATTTCATATATTATATTTATATTATATATTATTATATATATATATATATATATATATATATATATATATATATATAAATAAATATTATGTATATATTGAGTATATATATATTATATATATATATTTTTTATATATA
>JABUQX010037705.1:7500-10000 GCA_015478945.1 Trachelipus rathkii
ATTTTGACTCGTTAATCCTGTTCAAAATTGTTTCCTTAAAGAAGAGAATCAAATTTTCAATGTTAACTGAGGGAGACTTGTAGATAGTACCGAAGATTACATGTACAGAACCAACATCAAAAACCTTTAAAAATAAGGATTCAGTTATAACATTGACAAAGGTTATATTATCAAAAATCTCAATCCCATAGTTGTCTCTGTAACAAATTGATATTCCTCCTTCATAGTTGTTACTATATACAGTTTTATGATGGTATCCGACAGTATTATAACCATGGTCAATGTCCTCAGAAAGCATGTCTCCGTCAATAAAATCAAATCAAATTGGAACTCTACAACTTCAAGCATAGCCTACAACATGTTGAAATTTTAAAGTACGCCTCTAATATTTTAATTTAACACACCCAAATTATCAGTAGGAGTAAGTTCCTTCAAATATTCACTTAATTCTGATATTTCAATTTGTCTTGAACAGTGAGATAGAATGATAGAATGATGCACGCAATTTGTCATCATCAGACTAACAAGAAAACAGTAAAAAACACGAAGTAGGGGAGCCGGCATCTGTTCGCCCCACCACAAAAATAATTTACCATAATGATGTAGAAGCAAGGTAAACAGTACCAAGACACCGAAATCATCATTCAACGAATAAAGTAATAATAATAATAATAATAATAATAATAATAATAATAATAATAATAATAATAATAATAATAATAATAATAATAATAATAATAATAATAATAATAATTAATAATAATAAATAATAATAATATATAATAATCATAATAAAAATAATATTAATAATAATAAAAATAATATTAATAATAATAATAATAATAATAATAATAATAATAAATAATTAATAATAATTAAGTAATAATAATAATAATAATAATTATAATTAGAAATAATAATAATAATAATAATAATAATAATAATAATAAATAATAATATAATAATAATTAATAATAATAATAATAATCACAGTTTGCAATGAATAAAAAAAATACAAATTAATAATAATAATTAATAATAATAATAATAAATAATAATAATAATAATAATAATAATTATAATAATAATAATAAATTAATAATAATAATAATTAATAATTAATAATAATAATAATAATAATAATAATTAATAATAATTAATAATAATAATTAATAATAATAATAATAATAATAATAATAATAAATAATAATAATAGTAACAAAATACATAAAATATAATAATAATAATAATAATAATAATAATAATAATAATAAATTAATAATAATGTGTAATAATAATAATAATAATAATATAATAATAATAATAATATAATGTGAGATTTACAAGCCTTTTCCAATCATCTAAATTAATAAGAGCAATCCCAATTACAAGATAAACCAAAAATGTAAATTAATAATAATAATAATATAATAATAATAATAATAATAATAATTAATAATAATAATAATAATAATAATAATAAATAATAATAATAATAATAATAATAATAATAATAATAATAATATAATAATAAATATATAATAATAATAATAAAAAATAATAATAATAATCATCATAATAATAATAATAATAATAATAATAAATAATAATAATAATAATAATAATAATAATAATAATAATAATAATAATAATATACAAATAATACCATAATAATAATAATAATAATAATAATAATAATAATAATAATAATAATAATAATATATTATACCAATATTTCGCCTGCATACTTCAGGCATGATCACGGTTAACTAACTATTATTTTATAATGCAGCTACAAAAATAAATTTCTTAAATTATAAAAAAAATAAAATTATTTAAATGTAATTTTGAAGTTTAAAAAATAATTTTGATAAAAATCAAAAAATCAAAAAAAAAGCTTACTTTGCCTTAGCAAATACAAACTTTATCATGGATACAGGCTTACCTGCAAAACACTCAAATATTCAAAAAACATTCAAGCATTCATTCATTTCATTAAATTTCACATTGATGTCCGGCTTAAGTTTTTTAATAAAAAGAGATTCTGCTATGCGCAGATAGTTAAAATTACCAACTTGAAATAAAATTTTAAAACAATTAGCAATTTCAGCTGTAGGAGGGGATTTGTGATCCGTCGTGTAATGCTTCCATATTTTACTTGGTTTATACCTGTGTTGCATAATTCGGGTTCTTAAGGTGTTAGTTGTGTATCCCACATAAGAGGAATTACATCCTACTTCTTTGCAATTAAATTGATACACAACATAACTTCTGTAATCCTCCGAACAATGACCACGGGTACTAAAATATGAGGACACTCGTCTCGGTGTATAGTAACTTCTAACATTTACTCTTTTCTCTGACTTAACATGTTTCTTTACAATTATGTTTAATTTTCGTTCTTCTCTAGAAAAATTTGTCAAATTTAATGATTTAAAATAAAAAGTTATCTTGCTTTCCATGTTAAGTGAATTTTTATTTGAAGTTAAAATGTTGTTTA
>JABUQX010037706.1:0-12500 GCA_015478945.1 Trachelipus rathkii
TTGTGCATTCGTGCATTAATATTTGCCACCTGCATTATCTTTCAACCTTCTCTCTTTCGCCTCATTTTTCACTAAATATTCCGTCGTTTTCAATCCACCTTTCTGACTTTTTTTTAATTGCGCTACCCATTAGTCCTTTAACTTACTTATATACGGTGTCTTCCCGCGCTCTCGCCTTCCCGTTTTTTTCCCGATGCACAGCCGCCATGGTGCTTTGTCCGGGCTCTTCCGGCAGTGGGTTTTCAGTTCACCGTCCGACATCTGTTTTCTCCCCGTGGATAGGGTACCGTTGAAAAACCGGTTCTCATTTTAGCTCCACCTCTGACGTGGCATGTGCCGCCAATTTGTTAGGAACCCGATACCTTTGCTAACCGTCTGTCATGGAGTGCTGTTCTGTCGGACTTTGGTTGGTGTATACTTCGGGCGTTTGACGGTTGAAGTATCTTGTTTATAGGTGCGGCTTGTGGTACCTGGGTGGGAACCGCGTAGAGTTCCGTGGAGGATCTTCCGCGGCCACATTCAACAGCCTACCCTGATCGGGGTGGGGTCGGTGAGTTTGGGTGGGTCTCGGACTAGTGTATCTGTGTGTGGGAGAAGGCACTTACGCCTTCCCTATGAAATATAACGCCTTTTCCAGCCCAATCCTGTTATTTTATTTGGTTATATGTCTGCATTGCTTTATTGTTATAATGCTCATTCATAAAGAAAAGTTCTGTGGTTTAAATTTTTTTTTATGAAAAAGTTGTTAAAGAGAAAAACAAGGATGTCGTTGGATGCGAGGGTGAGCAGAGTATGCATCCTTACAACAATAATTACCATCTCTGTCAGGGTTCCCAGCCTGACCTACCGCGGTCCCTACTACTTCTAGACCATGGTACCTATGCTTTACTTCCTTCTCCCTACACCTGAGGGTCCTTTGCATAATCTCAGCGATTCGTCGTCGACTGGCAAACCCCAAACACCCCCAGGTACTCCCCAGCGGTCCGGGCAATCCCGTAAAGGTGCCCCCCGTCATAGTCGTTCTCATTTGTTTACTTCATATGCTGGACCCCCTCCAGGAATGCCAGCAGACACATCATTCGCCCGATATATCAGATACTGCGATCCACCTACCTGAAGCTCTTACTAAGCCACAGAAAGCAATTTTCTCCAGTGGATGCAACTTTGAAAAAGTTTTAGGAGTTGAAGACCCTCCATCACATTAACGAGAAATGGATCCATTCTCGTACAAGTTGCTAACCGAAACCAAGTTCCATCTTGTCATCCTTAACTCTCTCGGAAACATCCCTCTATTTCTACTCCTAGTGATATAAGAAACACATCTAAAGGTACTATTTTTTATGAACAGAAAGACGAAGCTTTGCTGTCAATATGAGAAATCTCCAGGCAGAAAAGATTTTCCTGTTACAAACATTTATAGATTTCCCCCTCATAGGGATCGCCTGACAAACCAAATCCTCGTTTGCTGCCGATCTTCAATACCCCTCATCCACCTACAAAGGTGTAAATAGGGTTCACAAGTCAGTGTTCTCACGTTTATTCCTCGACCCAGACGTTGATTCAAATGTCAACGGTTTGGTCAAACCCCCCCGAATACTGTAAGGGGACCGGATAAAATATGCCCAGTCTGCGGAGAATTAATTTTCACACTCCCTGTGTAACATGCCCCTAACTGTAGAAACTGTGAGGACCCCACAGTGTTTTCTTCCTTCAAAATGCCCGTTCTTACCCTGTTTGAACAGGAAGGGGTTTTGAAGTTATGGTACCATAAAAAAATTGAGCAGGAAGAGATGCTTGATAGTTGCGCAAGCTCAAGGAAAAATATCAGACAAATCAAAGTTAATCTTACGCCACATTTACAGCTTCCCCCACGCATCCATGTATTAATCCGCCAACACAACCCCATCCTAACGGAACTCCTCTCCTAAATTCCAATGAAACTCCGGCAGTTACTGCAACCTGTCTGCTTGTATTGCCCACACTACCAACTCCTCAAATAGTACAAAAGCAGCCCTTGATTCAATCTCCCGTCCAAAAAGCCATCAACAACCCTATCCCGAGTACCAGCTCTCAACAAACCAGCAATGAAACTAAGCTGGTTCATCCAGTACAAAATTTGGAAAACATTTCCTGCCGAAACACAGTCCCATACCTACTAAATAGGTTTACCAAACTTATGCAAGAGGACTGTCTCTTTGTCTCTTAATTAGTCAAATCCCTGAAAAAGAGGTTTCTAAACACACAGAAAAGAATAGTCGCCAAGCTAAAGATTATTCGTTAAAATACAGAGCATCCGAATTTTTAAACAAAAACACAGTAATCCCAGACGTAAAAAATGCAACTCAGAAGAGACCTCGCCATAAATCTTCTCTAGAGACAAAAGCAATGGCTTCAACAGATTGTACTCAAACAATCACAGCTATTGAACAACCCACCAATCAACCTTCTAATAGTCTGCAAGATAATTCTAGCTCTTCTGAATCTTCCTATAACTCTTCTCCCGAATTTCCTATATCAGCACTCCCTAAGGGATTCTATACCCTAGCAGATGAAATGGATAACAGCTCCCAAATGGAGCTTGATGTGATGACCCATTCTCTTTCTAATGCTTCCTGCACTTCCGAGAAAGGTGAATGAAAAACTGTCCAACGTAAAAGTCGCAAACACTCTAAGCGTTCTGGGCCTGTTTGGAGGCATGAAGAGAGACCCAGAGGTCCCCATTTTCCAATCAAATTGTCCAATCTCCCAAAATCACTCGCATGATGAATTACTGGCAAAATCTCAAATATCGCAATCCATTGAATCCTATATTGGAACCCAATACCACAACCCCAACACATTCTCAAAAAGACGACATCCTTCCGGTGACACTTTCCTTCCCTATTTCCATGGAAACCACTCTATATCCCTCCCACATTTCTGAATCTGCTTGCTTAGCAGATACTGATACCGCTCTCATTAATAAACATGAGCATAATGGTTGCTCTTCTATTAACCAACCAAACTCACATAATAAGTTGGACGTAGTTGAACTTAACTTATCTCACATTCATGGTGAAGCCCTTTCACCAAATACATCTGAAAACTCCTTCTCAAAAGAGGTGATACAACCTAAAAAAAATTCTGTTGTATGACTACTCTTTACCTCCAGGATATGTTGCCCCTAATCGCCGAGATCCTCGTCTCAATCTTTCCTCTCCATCCGAACCCACCTCCAACACTACCCCTAGTCACGTATAGACAATTGTCTCTAAAAGACCATCATTATAATATTTACAACAACTCAGCATGGCCACTTTCCTTCAATGGAATTGTCGTGGCTACCACTCTAATTTCGAACTTGTTCTACTAATAAACGTATGTACACCAAAGTGTATATGTTTACAAGAACTTCGACTATGTCATCGCGACTTCTTTCAACCGTCCGAATATAAATCACCGTTAACCTCTATAGAAAGAGGCGACAATGATAGGGGAGGTGCAGGAATACTCGTTCACAAATCTGTCCCCTATTCTCCAGTCCCTTTCCAAACTAAACTTCATGCAGTGGTAGCACGAATTCACTTGTCCACCGACCTTACTATCTGCTCGATCTACTTGGCTCCGAGTAGTGAATTTACTAAGGTCGGCTTAGCTGATCTTTTTAAACAGCTCCCTACTTCGGTTGTTATACTACGAGACTTCAACCTCCGCCACCCCTTATGGGGTGACTCTGTCACTTCATCTAAGTTCAAGATCTTAATAGATCTAACCCCCTTTTCCCTGGGATGCCTTAACACAGGACTCCCTACATATGAACGCTTAGATACACACACTTCTTCTTGTGTTGATATTTCCTTTTGCTCCCATTCCTTTATGGATCGCTTTACCTGGTCCCGCTTTGATTATTTATTCGGCAGTGATCATTACCCAATAGCTTTAAATGAGCTTGTACCAAGCCCAATGCTAAAACCTAACTCCAGCTGGCGTTATGATCGAGCGGAGTGAGATCCTTTTTATCAGGCCACATCTATCTCACTTTCACCCTTTAATAACCGGTGTTCGACTGTTAATGATGCCTTTCGCTTCTTCCAGCATGCCGTCATCTCGGCAGCGGAAGCTTGCATTCCGCAATCTTCCTCAGGCAGGCGTCGGCAACCCCTTGGTGGTTCCAAGAGTGCGCCCAAGCTAACCGAGAGAAGAAGAAACTCTACAGGCAATACAAAAGGACTCGTACCACCCTAAACATGATTATTTTTAAAGCAGCCGCAGCGAGATCTCGGCGAATTAATCGGCAACCGCGTAAACAATTTTTTCGAACTTACATATCAACTGCTAACTCCACAACTCCCCTTCCTTTAGTGTGGAAAGTTACACAGAAAATATCTCGTCACTCCAACAACTCCTCACCCACAGTCTTCCGTTTTGGGCCTGATATAACCGACACAATCTCCGCTCTTGCTTCGGTAACGGAAGCATTAGGTTATAGTTTTGCTAGCCACTCGAGTTCTTTCCGCTACCCTGAAGCCTTTCAAAAACTGAGAACTGACACAGCACTGCCAGACTTTTCAACAGCGAAAGGGAAGATCATACCTACAACCGTCTTTTTACACTTGCAGAGTATCAAACTGCATTGGCGAATAGAAAAGACGGTGCTCTTGGTCCAGACATGATTTCGTACATTATGCTCCGTCATATCCATCCTTCGGCATCAGCATTTTTGCTGGATCTATATAACAGAATCTGGATCGAATCTTCTTTTGGACTACAGCTTTTGTAATTTCTATCCCCAAACCTGGCAAAGATCCAAAGTTGGCGAACAACCAAAGACCTATTTCGCTGATCTGTCATTCCTGTAAATTAATGGAGAAAATGGTTTATGGCCGCTTTCTCCCTGTTTTGGAGAGCCGCCAAGCTTTTTCAAACTTCCAGTTTGGCTTCCGCAAAAATCGTTCGACTGCGGACCACTTGGTAAAACTAAACCATGACATCCGGGAAGCCTTCTTAGCTGGTGGGATGGATTTCTTGTTTTTACCTTGAAAAGCTTACGACACAATGTGGAGAACTGGGATTCTCCTTAAACTCCATTCGCTCGGTTTCCGCGGACAACTTTCTCTTTTCATCAAATGCCTTCTGTCAAACAGATCCATTCAGGTTTGGTGCTCTTCCATTCTATCACGCCACTTTACTCAGGATGAAGGCGTTCCGCAGGGTAGTGTTCTAAGTGTACTACTACTATTTGCTTTCGGATTCAATGATATCGTTACTTCTATCCCAGCGACTGTCAATTTTTCTCTCCATGTCGATGACCTTGCGTTATATATATCCGGTGCCAGGCTACCTTTTCTCGAACGGCAACTTCAACTGGCTATTGAGAATATTTCACAATGGGGTAACTCAGATGGTTTCCATTTTTCTCCCACCAAAACCTCAGCAGTGCTTTAAAAAAAAAAAGGAATCAAAGAACTTGCACCTTCCAGCGAACCTAACCTTATATGGTTCGCCCATTCCTGCTACTTCACAGGTCAAATTTTTAGGACTCATTCTAGATGACCACTTAACATATGCACCGCATATTCAACACCTGAAAACAACTTGTCATCGCGCGCTTGATCCGTTACGTAATCTTTCCTCAAAATCTTGGGGTCCTGATCGCAAGCCCCTTTTACGCCTTTACATCGCCCTAATCCGATCGAAACTGGACAACGGCTCTGCAGTATACGGCCAGACCTCCACAACACTACTGCACCTATTAGATCCCATCCAAAACAAGGCGATCCGTATCTCCACTGGAGCCTTCCGATCGTCCCCCCGGGTGAGCCTTGAAGTTGAAGCCAATGTGATGCCACTCTTTTCGAAGAGAATACATCATGTGCACAAGTTATCTTTTTTTTCAAACCCCAATACCGTCTGCTCTGACACCGATTCTGCAGGAGATACCTCAGAATCCTAATTACTGCCCATTTGCAAACAAAATTCATAACATCCTAAATTTCCTTAACATCCCTTTGCAAAAGGTGCTGCCTTTCTCTTAATGCGAAGGGCACACATCTTTTGGTACAATTCTATTGATGTCACTGCTTTTGTCTCAGGAATACCTATGGCGAGGTTTCCTCCGAGCTGCATTTTTTTTTACATCTGGGGTCAGTGTCTTTTACTTTAGAAATTCGGATGTTCTGTATTTTAGTGAATTATCTTTAGCTTGGTGCTTAATATTTTGTTTTTGTTTAGGTACATCTTTTTCAGGAATGTGGGAGACGCATTAGGGGACAAAGACGCAGGCCTCTTACCAAAGTTTGGCGAGCTCAACGGTAGGGTATGAGACAGAAAATCTTGGCAGGAAATGCTGTCCAAGCTTTGTGGTGGATGTACCAAGTTAGTTTCATTGTTGGTTAGTTGAAAACTAATACTCAGAGTAGGTTGGTTGATGATATTTTGAACAGTAGATTGGATTAGGGGCTGCTTTTGGACTATTTGAAAAGTCGGTAGTATAGACGAGGCAGGCAGGCGTTACAGTAACTTATCTAGTCTCGCTAGGATTGGGGGAGAATTCTACTGGAATAGAATTGTGTCGGTGTATTGGCAGGCCGAGGCTGCTGAAATCGTAACATAAGATTGCTTTAATTTTGTAGAATATCTGTCTTTGAGCTGGTGTATGGCATCTCTCCTGCTCAATTTTTGTATGGTACGTAACTCTAAAACCTCCAGTTCAAACAGTTAAGACGTTCATTTTAAGGAAGAGGCATTGTGGGGTCCTCCACAGTCTTTGCAGTGTGGTGAGTTTTCACAAGAAGTGTGAAATTCTTCTCCGCAAATCGAACATTTGTTATGCGGTCCCCTACAGTATTTACAGGGATGACTGAATCGCTGGCATTTAAAGCAACGTCTGGGTCGGGGAATAAACGTACGAAAACTGTAGCTTGTAAACCCTATTTTCACTTTTGAAAGTGGAAAAGGGGTATTGAAGGTCAGCAGTAAACAAGGATTTTGGATGTCAGGCGAGTCCCGACGAGAGAGAAATCTGTAAATGTTTGTAACGGGAAATCTTTTCTGCTGTAGATTTCTTAAAATGACAGAAATAACTTCGTTTTCTGTTCTAAAGAATAAATAGATAGTTTGGATATATTTCATATTTCATCAGGAGTGGAAATAAGAGGGATGTTTCCGAGAGACGCCAAGGATGACAAGATGGAACTCTGATTCCGGGTAGTAGCTTGAACGAGAATGGACCCATTTGTCATTAATGTCACTAGGGGGTCTTCAACTCTTAAAGCTTTTTCAAGTGCATCGCTAAGAAAAACGGATCCTTGCTCAGTAAGAGTTTTTGAGGTGTTGGATAGTAATAAGTAATATATCATGAATGATGTGCCAGTTGGCAGTCCCGGAGGGGGACCAGTATATGAAGTAAACAAATGAGAACGACTAGGACGGGGGGGGAGCACCTTTTCGGGATTGCTCCAACTCCTACGCAATAAATGAACTAATATAACAATAAAACAAAAGTAAATAACAGGATGGATTGGGGAGGCTTATATTTCATAAGGAAGGGTTTTACTTCTCCCCACAACAGGTCACAGGCCCGAGACTCACACAACTTCCTGGACCCCACTACGTCTAGTAGGTGAATGTAGCCTCGGAAGATTCTCTCGGAATTCCACTCGGTCTCATACCAGTGAACCGCACGGAACCTAACTAACTTCACGAAGAGCCCAAGATTATACAAGAAAGAGCAGGACAGACTCCTCACAGGCTAAGGGAAGATTTCTGTCCCCTAAGATTTAAGTTCCGGTCATAAGCCCAAAGACTGGTTTTAGCCTGTACCCTCACCCATTGTGAAGAAGTGTGAGGTATACTGAAGACCCATGTGGGAAGAGGCACCGGATCACCCAAGGGTCTGTGATAGGAAAAAATGGGAGGTCAACCCTTTTCATAGAGGGAAAGTGTGTACCATGTACGTAATAGGACTACTGGTGGGTGAGAATTAAAAAAAAAAAAAAAAAAAAAAAAAAAAGTGGTGGAGATTTGAAAAATATAGATAATTCAAAAAATGAGGAGAGAGAGAGAGAGACTAAAAAGATTTAATGTGACAAATGCACCTACTAGTACTGGGGACGGAGGGATGTACAAAGTCCCCCTAGTATTGATTCTTACCATTAGGTTATGTTCCAGGTTATTCACACAAACACAGCACACACATATATATAAAATTGTATATAATATATTAAATATATATATATATATATATATATCTATATATATATATATATATTTATATATATATATATATATATAGTATATATATATATATATATATATATATATATATATACTATATATAATATATATATATATAATATTAGTATATAATATTGTAGTGACCCTACTTTTTTTTTTATTCTTTAACATTTTGTATTTATGTCATTTTTGTTTCAGAGAAAAAGTTTTACTTTAAACCGTAGCTTTCAATTACAAAAGAAAAAGTTACTTTTAAACTTTAGCTTTAAATTACAAAATAAAATTCTTATTTTCAAAGATGCTAATGGGTAATTATTATTTTTATTATTATAGTTATTATTTTTTATTATTAGTAATAGTAGTAGTAACTGTGGTTATTTCCACAGGTTTCCAATTTAACTATTCCTATTCTAAGTTCTTATGATTAAAGCAAAGTTGTTGAAGGTCCGTTCCCTAATTTCTTCCCCCCCTTTCAGTCTTTTGGGACCAAGAACAATTTGAAAATTACAACCATTTTGCAATATCTAGAAGTCTTAAATTCATTCGGACCTTATGAACAATCTATTTAAATATATATCTATATACATATAGTTTATTATTAATGGCGACAAAGTGTGTCATTTTAACTAAAATCTCTATTATAGAACATTCTATATAGTTTATTATTAAGGGGACCCTGTACTTGCCGAACATTACAGTTTCTATCAATCGTGAAATGAGTACTTTTTATTAAAAAAGGGAACTATATTCTATGTAATTCCTGTTGATTCTCGTTTCATTATCAGACCTCGAATGGTTTGGGTTTATAGGGGGGGGGAAGGGGCAAAGTTCTGGAATTTTTTACCTGCTTTCAGCTGAAACGCAATAGTAAAAACTTTATTTTGTTATAAAGATAATTCACATAATGTTTCACGAAAGTTCTAGAATATAAGTGTGGTCCAAAAAGTATTAATCTTTGCCTTTGGAATTCAAAATACAAATAAAAATGATTGTAACATCAAAATTCAATTTGAATTTCAAATTCAAAAAATAATTTCCAAGGTCGATCACTTCAAACTTGTTCCTGACACCTAACCCACGTTTATCATCAGAATAGAACTCGTGAGAATCTCCGCCTATATATATATAAGGACCTGGAACATTTTCAACACAATAGACTTCTTCGTTTTTTTTTAGCGAATTTTTATGTCAGCTGATATGGAAAAAAAGTGATCTTTGAGAAAAACGCCTATAAAGATTTTGAATGATTTTTTTTCTTTTTTTCCAGAAAGTAAAAGATATTACGCACCTCACCTCACCTAAATGAGAGCACCAAAGCGCAGTAAAAGTTTTTATTCACACCGCACCGCACCTCACCGCACCGCACAGCACCACACGACCGCAACCGCACCGCACAGCACCGCACCAACTCCGTATTTATTTCAAAATATTTCAGCTCCGACTTTGCGGAAATATTTTTACTTTCCAAAAAATTATCTTAGAAAAATTTATGCTCCGGCTCCGGCTCCGGCTCCGACTCCGGCTCGGGCTCCACAAACTCCCGCTATGGCTCCCTGACTCCGGTTCGGCTCCAGCTGCCTTTTTTCAAAATTGTTCAGCTCCAACTTTAAAGAATTACTTTCAACTGCAAAAAAAATTGTTCTTCAGCTCCGGCTCCGGCTCCGGCTCCGGCTCCAGCTCCGGCTCCGGCTCCGACTCCGACCGTTTCCATTTCAGAATAGTTCAGCTCCAACTTTGCAGAAGTATTTTAACCTGCAAAAACAATTTCTTTAAAAAAATTTATACTTTACCTAAGGCTCTTATCCGGCTCCGGCTCTGGCTCCGGCTCAGCTCCGGCTCTCTCTCGGTTCCGGCTCCTTTTCAAAATTGTTCATCTCCAACTTTGTTTAATTACTTTCATCTACAAAAAAATTTCTTAAAAAAAATTTGTTCCTCAGATCCGCATCTGGCTCCGACTCCGGCTCCGGCTCCGGCTTTATCTCCGACTTCGTTTCATATTTATGAAGAGCTCAGCTCCGACTTTGCAGAAGTATTTTTATCTGCAAAAACAATTTCTTTAAAATAATTTATACTTTACCTCCGGCTCCGGCTCCGGCTCCGAGCTCTGGCCTCCGGCTCCGGCTCCGGACCTGGTTCTTTTCAAAATAATTGTTCAGCTCAAACTTTGTACAATTACTTTCATCTGCAAAAAAAATCTTGAAAAAAATTGCTCTTCAAATCCGGCTCCGGCTCCGGCTCTTGCTCCGGCTCCGGCTCCGGCTCCGGCTCCGACTTCGTTTCCATTTCAGAAAAGTTCAGCTCCGACTTTGCAGAAGTATTTTTACCTGCAAAAACAATTTAAAAAAAAATTTAACTTTGGCCTTTATTATACTTTGGCTCCGGCTCCGACTCCGGCTCCGACTCCGGCTCCGGCTACTATTCAAAATTGTTCAGCTCCAACTTTAAAAAAATTTTCACCTGCAAAATTAATTAAAAATTTTTGTTTCTTAAGCTCCGGCTCGGCTCCGGCTCCGGCTCCGGCTCCGGCTCCGGCTCCGGCTCCAACTCTGACTCCGTTTTCATTTCAGAAAAGTTCAGCTCCGACTTTGCAGAAGTATTTTTACCTGCAAAAACAAGTTTTTTAAAAAAATGTATAATTTGGTTCCGGCTCCGGCTCCGGCTCCGGCTCCGGCTCCGGCTTCCGGCTCAGGCTTTGACTCCTGGCTCCGGCTCCCGGCTCTGGTTCGGCTCCTTCTCAAATTTGTTCAGGCTCCATCTTTGCAGATATATTTTCACCTGCAAAAATTTCTTGAAAAAAATTGTTTTTCGGCTCTATCTAGCGGCTCCGTCTGCCGGCTCCGGGACATACGGCTACGTATTATAGAGGACTTATACATTTAATATGATCTGAGAAAGAGCCTGAATCTAGGTTGTGTTTGCGAAAAGGAAATTTAATTTATTATAAAATGAGAATAAAACCTAGAAAGATCCTGGAAAGTTGATTGCAATTTCGAACCTGAAATGAATTTTTTTAGTTTGACACCCCTTATAAAGAAATATCTCTGTATCTTAAAAACGGTACTGAATCACGGACAAGATTTATCATGCTGTAGAGGGGAAAAATTTTCTAATAATTAAAGTAATAAAAAAAAAGTGAAATTTTTTATTTGTACCCTAAAAAGTAGGGGTTGGCCAAGTACAGGGTCCCCTTAAACTCTAGTAAAAATTTCTCTTTCAAAGTATATATATATATATATATATATATATATATATATATAAAAATATATAATATATATATATATAATATATATATATATATATATATATATATATATATATATTATATATATATAATATATAATATATATATATATATATACATACAAAATTATCTTTCCTTTTACCCTCAGATTGGAGGTGAGGTGCGTAGCATACACTGGTACAAAAAAGTATTAGAACATGATGGAAGTCAAAAGAAAGCCCCCCACCCCCAAATTAGACCTCGTGAGAAATCGTCGCAATCAGAAAAATCCCCCCCCCCCGAGGCTGCGATGGACCTTCACTGTGGTATCTCGTCAATGTGGGGTTCAAAACCTTGGGCAAAGGCCCACAACCATACCTCCTCACAAAACCCCCCCATTCACTCCTGTTATGTACCTTTCTTCTTGCCTCTGCCAAACTCGCATTTCCTTTACTGACTCAAACCACTTTTTCTTCAATCTCCCAGCCGGTCGATTCCCAGAACTCGCCCCCATACACCCACTTAACCAACCGACTATCATCCATCCTTTCCTCGACCAAATCATCTCAATGTACTCTCCTTTCTTCACACCAAACTCTCTATATATAATGCGTTCATTCCTCATTTCATCAATTCTTCTCTCTCTCTCTTCTCTCTCTCTGCTCTCTCTCATCTTCTATCTCTCTCTCATCTCATCTCTGACTATCTCTCTCTCTCTCTCCTCTTCTCTCTCTCTTCTCTCTCTCTCTCTCTCTCTCTCTCTCTCTCTCTCTCTCTCTCTCTCTCTCTCTCTCTCTCTCTCTCTCTCTCTCTCTCTCTCTCTCTCTCTATATATATATATATATATATTATATATATATTATAATAATAATAATATATATATAAATTATATATATATTATATATATATATATATATATATAATATATATAAGTATTATATATATATATATATATATATATATATTATAATACCGTATATATATATATATTTATATATATATATATTATAATATATTATATATTATATATATATATATATATATATATATATATATATATATATAT